>BLSH010437824.1:91404-101788 GCA_018402905.1 Glandirana rugosa
TCTCCCTCTCCAAGTACGACGAGGACACTCCCTGTCTAATCACAAAAATTTTAGTAGAGTAGTAATCTCAATTCGCTTGGAGACCTTCAAGCCCAAAACGACCAGGCCGACTTTAAGCCCTGTTTCAGGCCCAGGCCTGCATTGGGCTTGCTAGCGTGCCTGTGGCTTTGGGTAACTTTAGTTACCCCTGGGCTTGAAAATCCGTGTTTTTACCGACATTGATTCAGGACCTTTCGGGATCTCCCGAGGTTTTCCTTCCCTTACCCCCATTCCCACCCTGTACACTGGATGTTTCTTTACCCCTGTCCCTTTAGACACAGTTTGAAGATTATCCACATTCACCTCCATTTTTGCATTTTTTATGTTTTTATTTTTTTAAAAATATTTAAAGTTATTTCCCTGTCCCCATTTCTTTGTAGGTCACATGTCCCACCCTTACCCCCATTCCCTTCCTTTTGGAGCCCTCTAGGGCTTTCCAGGACTTAGTTACAGCCATTTTTGTGCCTAAAAGTTCGGGTCCCCATTGATTTCAATGGGTTTCGGTGTCCGTGCGATCGTTCGGGTTACGTCCGGACCCGGACTTTGTCCCGAATTTCAGCCGGACCAGCAAAACCCGAACTTCCAGAGGTTCGCTTAACTCTAATGATGAGATGATTTTAAAAACACTAATCTGTCCCTCACAGGAGCAGCATGAACCTCTCCCTCTATCAGCATATGATGATTTTAGAACAATAATCTGCCCGTCATAGCACCAGCAGGAACCTCTCCCTGTAGTACTATGATGAGATGATTTTAGAACAATAATTTGTCCCTCACAGCCCCAGCAGGAACCTCTCCCTATAGCACTAGGAGGTAATTTTAGAACAATAATTTGTCCCTCACAGCACCAGCAGGAACCTCTCCCTATAGCACTAGGAGATGATTTTAGAACAATAATCTGTCCCTCACAGCACCAGCAGGAACCTCTCCCTATAGCAGTAGGAGATGATTTTAGAACAATAATCTGTCCCTCACAGCACCAGCAGAAACCTCTCCCTGTAGCATTATGATGAGATTATTTTAGAACAATAATCTGGTACTCACAGCACCAGCAGGAACCTCTCACTATAGCACTATGATGAGATGATTTTAGAACAATAATCTGTCCCTTACAGCACCAGCAGGAACCTCTCCCTATAGCAGTATGTGATGATTTTAGAACAATAATCTGCCCCTCACAGCACCAGCAGGAACCTCTCCCTGTAGCATTATGATGAGATTATTTTAGAACAATAATCTGGTACTCACAGCACCAGCAGGAACCTCTCACTATAGCACTATGATGAGATGATTTTAGAACAATAATCTGTCCCTTACAGCACCAGCAGGAACCTCTCCCTATAGCAGTATGTGATGATTTTAGAACAATAATCTGCCCCTCACAGCACCAACAGGAACCTCTCCCTCTAGCAGTATATGATGATTTTAGAACAATAATCTGTCTCTCATAGCACCAGCAGGAACCTCTCCCTATAGCACTATGGTGAGATGATTTTAGAACAATAATCTGTCCAACACAGGAGCAGAAGGAACCTCTCCCTCTAGCACAGTGGTTCTCAACTCCGGTCCTCGGGACAAACTAACAGGCCAGGTTTGCAGGATAACTGAAATACATCACAGGTGATATAATTTACTGCTCAGTGATTTCAGTATTCTAGTCTGCATCTCCCCAAGGCAATACTTAAAATCTGGCCTGTTAGTGGGTCCCGAGGACCGGAGTTGAGAACCACTGCTCTAGCAGTATGTGGTGATTTTAGAACAATAATCTGCCCCTCAAAGTACGAGCAGGAGCCTTTACCTCTAGCAGTATGTAATGATTTTAGAACAATAATCTGCCACTCACAGCACCAGCCAAACCTCTCCCTGTAGCAGTAAGAGATTATTTTAGAACAATAATTTGTCCCTCACAGCACCAGCAGGAACCTCTCCCTATAGCACTAGGAGATGTTTTTATAACAATAATCTGTCCCTCACAGCACCAGCAGGAACCTCTCCCTATAGCAGTAGGATGAGATGATTTTAGAACAATAATCTGTCCCTCACAGGACCAGCAGGAACCTCTCCCTCTAGCAGTATGTGATGATTTTAGAACAATAATCTGCCCCTCACAGCACCAGCAGGAACCTCTCCTTATAGCAGTAGGAGATGATTTTAGAACAATAATCTGTCCCTCGCAGCACCTGCAAGAACTTCTCACTATAGCAGTAGGAGATGTTTTTAGAACAATTATCTGTCCCTCGCAGCACCAGCAGGAACCTCTCCCTATAGCACTATGATGAGATGATTTTAGAACAATAATCTGTCCCTCACAGGAGCAGCAGGAACTTCTCCCTCTAGCAGTATGTGATGATTTTAGAACGATAATTTGTCACTCACAGCACCAGCAGGAACCTCTCCCTATAGCACTAGGAGATAATTTTAGAACAATAATCTTTCCCTTACAGCACCAGCAGGAACCTCTCCCTATAACAATAGGAGATGATTTTAGAACAATAATCTGTCCCTCGCAGCACCAGCAGGAACCTCTCCCTGCAGCACTATGATGAGATTATTTTAGAACAATAATCTGTCCCTCACAGGAGCAGCAGGAACCTCTCCCTCTAGCAGTAGGAGATGATTTTAGAACAATAATCTGTCCCTTACAGCACCAGCAGGAACCTCTCCATATAGCAGTATGTGATGATTTTAGAACAATAATCTGCCCCTCACAGCACCAGCAGGAACTTCTCCCTCTAGCAGTGTATGATGATTTTAGAACAATAATCTGAACCTCATAGCACCAGGAGGAACCTCTCCCTGTAGCACTATGATGAGATTATTTTAGAACAATAATCTGTCCCTCAGAGGAGCAGCAGGAACCTCTCCCTCTAGCAGTAGGTGATGATTTTAGAACAATAATCTGTCCCTCACAGCACCAACAGGAACCTATCCCTATAGCACTATGATGAGATGATTTTAGAACAATAATCTGTCCCTCAGAGGAGCAGCAGGAACCTCTCCCTCTAGCAGTATGTGATGATTTTAGAACAATAATCTGCCCCTCACAGCACCAGCTGGAACATCTCCCTATAGCAATAGGAGATGATTTTAGAACAATAATCTGCCCCTCACAGCACCAGCCGGAACCTCTCCCTGTAGCATTAGGAGAAGAATTTAGAACAATAATTTGTCCCTCACAGCACCATCAGGAACCTCTCCCTATAGCACTAAAAGATGATTTTAGAACAATAATCTGTCCCTCACAGCACCAGCAGGAACCTCTCCCTTTAGCAGTAGGAGATTATTTTAGAACAATAATCTGCCCCTCAGAGCACCAGCAGGAACCTCTCCCTGTAGCACTATGATGAGATTATTTTAGAACAATAATCTGTCCCTCACAGGAGCATCAGGAACCTCTCCCTATAGCACTAGGAGATGATTTTAGATGAATAATCTGTCCCTCACAGCACCAGCAGTAACCTCTCCCTATTGCTCTAGGTGGTGATTTTAGAACAATAATTTGTCCCTCACAGCTCCAGCAGGAACCTCTCCCTATAGCAGCGGTAGATGATTTTAGAACAATAATCTGTCCTTCACAGCACTAGCAGGAAGATCACCCCATAGCAGTAGGAACCTCTCCCTATAGCACTAGGAGATGATTTTAGAACAATAATCTGTCACTCACAGCTCCATCAGGAACCTCTCCCTATAGCAGTAGGAGATGATTTTAGAAAAATAATCTGTCCCTCACAGCACCATCAGGAACCTCTCCCTATAGCACTAGGAGATGATTTTAGAACAATAATCTGTCCCTCACAGCACCAGCAGGAACCTCTCCCTCTAGCAGTAGGAGATGATTTTAGAACAATAATCTGTCCCTCACAGCACCATCCGGAACCTCTCCCTATAGCACTAGGAGATGATTTTAGAACAATATTCTGTCCCTCACAGCACCAGCAGGAACCTCTCCCAATAGCACTATGATGAGATGATTTTAGAACAATAATCTGTCTCTCACAGGAGCAGCAGGAACTTCTCCCTCTAGCAGTATGTGATGATTTTAGAACAATAATCTGTCCCTCGCAGCACCAGCAGGAACCTCTCCTTATAGCAGTAGGAGATGATTTTAGAACAATAATCTGTCCCTCGCAGCACCAGCAAGAACTTCTCACTATAGCAGTAGGAGATGATTTTAGAACAATAAACTGTCCCTCACAGCACCAGCAGGAACCTCTCCCTATAGCACTATGATGAGATGATTTTAGAACAATAATCTGTCCCTCACAATAGCAGCAGGAACCTCTCCCTCTAGCAGTATGTGAAGATTTTAGAACAATAATCTGCCCCTAACATCACCCGCAAGAACTTCTCCCTCTAGTAGTATGTGATGATTTTAGAACAATAATTTGTCACTCACAGCACCAGCAGGAACCTCTCCCTATAGCACTAGGAGATAATTTTAGAACAATAATCTTTCCCTTACAGCACCAGCAGGAACCTCTCCCTATAGCAGTAGGAGATGATTTTAGAACAATAATCTGTCCCTGGCAGCACCAGCAGGAACCTCTCCCTGCAGCACTATGATGAGATTATTTTAGAACAATAATCTGTCCCTCACAGGAGCAGCAGGAACCTCTCCCTCTAGCAGTAAGAGATGATTTTAGAGCAATAATCTGTCCTTCACAGCACTAGCAGGAAGATCACCCCATAGCAGTGGAAACCTCTCCCTATAGCACTAGGAGATGATTTTAGAACAATAATCTGTCACTCACAGTAGCAGCAGGAACCTCTCCCACTAGCAGAAGGAGATGATTTTCAAACAATAAACTGTCCCTCACAGCACCAGCAGGAACCCCTCCCTATAGCACTATGATGAGATGATTTTAGAACAATAATCTGTCCCTCACAATAGCAGCAGGAACCTCTCCCTCTAGCAGTATGTGAAGATTTTAGAACAATAATCTGCCCCTAACATCACCCGCAAGAACTTCTCCCTCTAGTAGTATGTGATGATTTTAGAACAATAATTTGTCACTCACAGCACCAGCAGGAACCTCTCCCTATAGCACTAGGAGATAATTTTAGAACAATAATCTTTCCCTTACAGCACCAGCAGGAACCTCTCCCTATAGCAGTAGGAGATGATTTTAGAACAATAATCTGTCCCTGGCAGCACCAGCAGGAACCTCTCCCTGCAGCACTATGATGAGATTATTTTAGAACAATAATCTGTCCCTCACAGGAGCAGCAGGAACCTCTCCCTCTAGCAGTAAGAGATGATTTTAGAACAATAATCTGTCCCTTACAGCACCAGCAGGAACCTCTCCATATAGTAGTATGTGATGATTTTAGAACAATAATCTGCCCCTCACAGCACCAGCAGGAACTTCTCCCTCTAGCAGTGTATGATGATTTTAGAACAATAATCTGAACCTCAAATCACCAGGAGTAACCTCTCCCTGTAGCACTATGATGAGATTATTTTAGAACAATAATCTGTCCCTCAGAGGAGCAGCAGGAACCTCTCCCTCTAGCAGTATGTGATGATTTTAGAACAATAATCTGCCCCTCACAGCACAAGCAGGAACATCTTGTAGGAGCAGCAAGAACCTCTTCCTCTAGCAGTAGGGGACGATTTTAGAATGATAATCTGTCCCCCACAGCACCAACAGGAACCTATCCCTATAGCACTATGATGAGATGATTTTAGAACAATAATCTGTCCCTCAGAGGAGCAGCAGGAACCTCTCCCTCTAGCAGTATGTGATAATTTTAGAACATTAATCTGCCCCTCACAGCAACAGCTGGAACATCTCCCTATAGCAGTAGGAGATGATTTTAGAACAATAATCTGCCCCTCACAGCACAAGCCGGAACCTCTCCCTGTAGCATTAGGAGATGATTTTAGAACAATAATTTGTCCCTCACAGCACCATCAGGAACCTCTCCCTATAGCACTAAAAGATGATTTTAGAACAATAATCTGTCCCTCACAGCACCAGCAGGAACCTCTCCCTGTAGAACTATGATGAGATTATTTTAGAACAATAATCTGTCCCTCACAGGAGCAGCAGGAACCTCTCCCTATAGCAATAGGAGATGATTTTAGATCAATAATCTGTCCCTCACAGCACCAGCAGTAACCTCTCCCTATTGCTCTAGGTGGTGATTTTAGAACAATAATTTGTCCCTCACAGCTCCAGCAGGAACCTCTCCCTATAGCAGCAGTAGATGATTTTAGAGCAATAATCTGTCCTTCACAGCACTAGCAGGAAGATCACCCCATAGCAGTGGGAACCTCTCCCTATAGCACTAGGAGATGATTTTAGAACAATAATCTGTCACTCACAGCTCCATCAGGAACCTCTCCCTATAGAAGTAGGAGATGATTTTAGAACAATAATCTGTCCCTCACAGCACCAGCAGGAACCTCTCCCTCTAGCAGTAGGAGATGATTTTAGAACAATAATCTGTCCCTCACAGCACCAGAAGGAACCTCTCCCTATAGCACTAAGAGATGATTTTAGAACAATAATCTGTCCCTCACAGCACCAGCAGGAACCTATCCCTCTAGCAGTAGGAGATTATTTTAGAACAATAATCTGTCCCTCACAGGAGCAGCAGGAACCTCTCTCTTTAGCACTAGGAGATGATTTTAAAACAATAATCTGTCCCTCACAGCACAAGCAGGAACCTCTCCCTATAGCAGTAGGAGAGGATTTAAGAACAATAATCTACCCCTCACAGCACCAGCCAGAACCTCTTCTTGTAGCATTAGGAGATGATTTTAGAACAATAATTTGTCCCTCACAGCACCAGCAGGAACCTCTCCCTATAGCACTAGGAGATGATTTTAGAACAATACTCTGTCCCTCACAGCACCAGCAGGAACCTCTCCCTATAGCAGTAGGATATTATTTTAGAACAATAATCTGTCCCTTACAGCACCATCAGGAACCTCTCCCTGTAGCACTATGATGAGATTATTTTAGAACAATAATCTGTCCCTCACAGCACCAGCAGTAACCTCTCCCTATTGCTCTAGGTGGTGCTTTTAGAACAATAATTTGTCCCTCACAGCTCCAGCAGGAACCTCTCCCTATAGCAGCAGCAAATGATTTTAGAAATATAATATGACCTTCACAGCACCAGCAGGAACCTATCCCTATAGCAGTAGGAGATGATTTTAGAACAATAATCTGTCCCTCACAGCACCAGCAGGAACCTCTCCCTATAGCTCTAGTAGATGATTTTAGAACAATAATCTGTCCCTCACAGGAGCAGCAGGATCCTCTCCCTTTAGCAATATGTGATGATTTTAAAACAATAATCTGCCCCTCACAGCACCAGCAGGAACCTCTTGCTATAGCACGAGGTGATGATTTTAGAACAATAATCTGTCCCTCAGAGCACCAGCAGGAACCTCTCCCTATAGCACTAGGAGATGATTTTAGAACAATCATCTGTCCCTCACAGCACCAGCAGGAACCTTTCCCTGTAGCATTATGATGAGATGATTTTAGAACAATAATCTGTCCCTCACAGGAGCAGCAGGAACCTCTCACTTTAGCACTATGATGAGATGATTTTAGAACAAAAATCTTTCACTTGCAGGAGCAGCAGGAACCTCTCCCTCTAGCAGTAATAGAAGATTTTAGAACAATAATCGGTCACTTACAGAACCAGCAGGAACCTCTCCCTATAGCACTATGATGAGATGATTTTAGAACAATAATCTGCTCCTCACAGCACCAGCTGGAACCTCTCCCTGTAGCAGTATGTGATGATTTTAGAACAATAATCTGCCCCTCACAGCACCAGCAGGAACTTCTCCCTCTAGCAGTGTATGATGATTTTAGAACAATAATCTGAACATCGTAGCACCAGCAGGAACCTCTCCCTGTAGCACTATGATGAGATGATTTTAGAACAATAATCTGTCCCTCGGAGGAGCAGCAGGAAAGTCTCCCTCTAGCAGTATGTGATGATTTTAGAACAATAATCTTCCCCTCACAGCACCAGCAGGAACATCTCCTTATAGCAGTAGGAGATGATTTTAGAACAATAATCTGTCCCTCACAGCACCAGCAGGAAACTCTCCCTATAGCAGTAGGAGATGATTTTAGAACAATAACCTGTCCCTCACAGGAGCAGCAGGAACCTCTCCTTCTAGCACTAGGAAATGATTTTAGAACGATAATCTGTCCCTCACAGCACAAGCAGGAACCTCTCCCTATAGCAGTAGGAGATGATTTTAGAACAATAATCTACCCCTCAATGCACCAGCCGGAACCTCTCCTTGTAGCATTAGGAGATGATTTTAGAACAATAATTTGTCCCTCACAGCACCAGCAGGAATCTCTCCCTATAGCACTAGATTATTTTAGAACAATAATCTGTCCCTCACAACTCCAGCAGAAACCTCTGCCTATTGCTCTAGGTGGTGATTTTAGAACAATAATTTGTCCCTCACAGCACCAGCAGGAACCTCTCCCTATAGCACTAGGAGATGATTTTAGAACAATAATATTTCCCTTACAGCACCAGCAGGAACCTCTCCCTATAGCAGTAGGAGATGATTTTAGAACAATAATCTGTCCCTCACAGCACCAGCAGGAACCTCTCCCTGTAGCACTATGATGAGATTATTTTAGAACAATAATCTATCCCTCACAGGAGCAGCAGGAACCTCTCCGTCTAGTAGTAGGAGATGATTTTAGAACAATAATCTGTCCCATACAGCATAAGCAGGAACCTCTCCCTATAGCAGTATGTGATGATTTTATAACAATAATCTGTCCCTCACAGCACCAGCAGGAACCTCTCCCTGTAGCACTATGATGAGATTATTTTAGAACAATAATCTGTCCCTCACAGCAGCAGCAGGAACCTCTTCCTCTAGCAGTAGGAGACAATTTTAGAACGATAATCTGCCCCTCACAGCACCAGCAGGAACATCTCCCTATAGCATTAGGAGATGATTTTAGATCAATAATCTGCCCCTCACAGCACCAGCCGGAACATCTCCCTGTAGCATTAAGAGATTATTTTAGAACAATAATTTGTCCCTCACAGCACCATCAGGAACCTCTCCCTATAGCACTAAAAGATGATTTTAGAACAATAATATGTCCCTCAGAGGAGCACCAGCAGGAACCTCTCTCTTTAGCAGTAGGAGATAATTTTAGAACAATAATCTGTCCCTCACAGCACCAGCAGGAACCTCTCCCTGTAGCACTATGATGAGATTATTTTAGAACAATAATCTGTCCCTCTAAAATCACCTCCTAGTGCTATATGGAGAGGATCCTGCTGGTGCTGTGAGGGACAGATTATTGTTCTAAAATCATCTCATACTGCTATAGGGAGAGGTACCGGCTGGTGCTGTGAGGAACAGATTATTGTTCTAAAATCTTCTCCTACTGCTATAGGGAGAGGTTCCGGCTGGTGCTGTGAGAGAAAGATTATTGTTCTAAAATCATTACCTAGTGCTATAGGTAGAGGTTCCTGCTGGTGCTGTGAGGTTCAGATTATTGTTCTAAAATCATCACCTCGTGCTATAGCAAGAGGTTCCTGCTGGTGCTGTGAGGGGCAGATTATTTTTCTAAAATCATCTACTAGAGCTATAGGGAGAGGTTCATGCTGGTGCTGTGAGTGACAGATTATTGTTCTAAAATCATCGGCTGCTGCCATAGGGAGAGGTTCCTGCTGGAGCTGTGAGGGACAAATTATTTTTCTAAAATCACCACCTAGCAGGAACCTGTCCCTATAGCAGTAGGAGATGATTTTAGAACAATAATCTGCCCCTCACAGCACCATCAGGAACCTCTCCCTATAGCACTAGGAGATGATTTTAGAACAATAATCTGTCCCTCACAGCACCAGCAGGAACCTCTCCCTGTAGCACTATGATGAGATTATTTTAGAACAATAATCTGTCCCTCACAGCACCAGCAGTAACCTCTCCCTATTGCTCTAGGTGGTGATTTTAGAACAATGATTTGTCCCTCACAGCTCCAGCAGGAACCTCACCCTATGGCAGCAGCAGATGATTTTAGAACAATAATCTGTCCTTCACAGCACTAGCAGGAACCTCTCCCTATAGCAGTAGGAGATGATTTTAGAACAATAATCTGCCCCTCACAGCACCAGCAGGAACCTCTACCTATAGCACTAGGTGATGATTTTAGAACAATAATCTGTTCCTCACAGCACCAGCCGGAACCTCTCCCTATAGCAGTAGGAGATGATTTTAGAACAATAATTAGTGTTGAGCGAACCCGGACTGTAACGTTCGGGTCCGTACCGAACTTTCGGGTGTCCGGGGCACGGACCCGGACCCGGACATTTCAAAAATCGTTCGGGT
>BLSH010437842.1:9033-19609 GCA_018402905.1 Glandirana rugosa
TTTTTACATATTTCTATATGTCATTCCAGGTATTTATAACCCTGTAGCTGTGTTAAGATTAGAAAAACCGAGATATGTGGTGGTGTTACCTAAACTTTACTTTGTTTGTTCTACACGAAATTGATGTCTGAAAGTCGAAATTAAACTCCCATAAATGTAGGTTCAGTCAATTTGCCACATCCTTAATGTTGTCAAACATATACACGGAGGATGAAAAATTCCCTGGTTTTCATTACCCTGTCTAATTGTTAGTATTTAGTTTGAAAGTGAAAAATTATGAACCAATGTTTAGGAAACGTCAGTTAATGTCGGACTTCAGAGACAAAACTGAAGGGAAAATGCCACAAGAACAAGCAGGAACTGAAGACAGTTGCAGTAGAGGCCTGGCAGAGCATCACCAGGGATGAAACCCAGCGTCTAGTGATGTCTATTCGTTCCAGACTTCAGGCTGTAATTGACTGCAAAGGATTTGTAACCAAGTATTAAAAAGTGAAAGTTTGATTTATGATTGTTAATCTGTCCCATTACTTTTGGTCCCTTAAAAAGTAGGAGGCACATATACAAACTGTTGTAATTCCTACACCGTTTAACTGACTTGGATGTAAATACCCTCAAATTAAAGCTGAAAGTCTGTAGTTAAAGCACATCTTGTTTGTTTCATTTCAAATCCATTGTGGTGGTGTATAGAGCCAAAAAGATTAGAATTGTGTCGATGTCCCAATATTTATGGACCTTACTGTATATCTTTATACATTTTTTGGGGATTGGGATGCCTATGCCCCCCACCTGAGCACTAAGGTTTTGTCTGCCAGCCTCTACATCCCTACAGGACACAGAAGAGATGTAGGGTATAGTGGGAGGAAACATGACAAAGTCATTTTAAAATAGACCAACCCTTATGGCAGCTGCCAATGCTGACTTTCTTCTGGAAATGCGAATGATAGAATACATTAATTCAATATCGTCTGAGTAATTGACTCAAGGATGCAAAAAAGGAAAATAGTCCTTATCTGCATACTTGTCCCAGGTCAGTAAGTGAAAGTATTAAAGTAACAGGGTTAGCATTATAACCAATTAACCAGCTGACCCATGATACAGACACAAATGCTCCACCTAGTAGACTACAGTAATTTTGTAATGAATGAAATAACAGCCCTAAATAATACATTTGATATTCTCACTTATTAAACCTCTCCAGCTCCTGTACCAGCACAGTGTTCATACTGTCTTCATATCTCACTGGGAACTTCTGAAGAGCTACCTCATTGTCAAAATCCTTTGGAAGCTGCAAAAAAATGTAATCTTGTTATACTGAGCACTGCTTACCTTCATTAATTTGACACCTATGCAAAAATGGACTTTTTTGTCCTATAAAATAAAATCAGCTGGTGCATTTTATTTGGATACATGTTTGATTTTAACTCTCATTGTCACTGAAGTTGTGCATTGTGGACCCCCTTAGGGAATTCTCCACAGGTAAATACTTGCTGCAACCCCTCTCTTGAAACTTTCAGTGTGTGGCCCTGTCCAGCAATGTACATAATTTTCTTCAAAACAATTAGGACATGACACTATTCTTACCATACTTGCCCCTCGTGGTCCCTGTTCATATGCATAAATCTGTATTCATACTCCTCATGAAGTACCCAGTCATGCATAATAATGAATTGTGGCTTTGGTGTATACAGTATGTGTGGCAAGCTCAGGGCCATGCTGGGACGGTTTTGAAAAAAGGCCGTATAGAGATAATCCCTGTGTCCTGGGGACCATTGTCACTGGAACAGAAAGGAGTGGAAATTTCAAAATCGTCCAGTTGCCAATTTCCAAATGAAATCGTAACGAGTTATGTTGAAATTTGTTTAATTTCGTTTTGTTTATTTGTTTTCTATCGAATTCCAAATTTTCGTAATTATTCAAATTCGGATCATTCGAAAAATTATCCACCAATTCTACTGCTGTGTGAAAAATTGCTGGTTGTTATGATTCGATGACTCATCAGCTGTCAGCGGGCTTCCCTGCTGAGAGATGAAATGTAAACAAAAGAATTCCGGCAATAAAAAAATCTGGAAAAAAAAAACAGCATGGGACCCCCCCGATCCATACCAGGCCCTTTGGGTCTGGTATGAATTTTAAGGGGAACCCCACGCCAAAAATAAAAAAAAATGTTGTGGGGTCCCTCCTACAATCCATCCCAGACCCTTATCTGAGCATGCAGCCTAGCAGGCCAGGAAAGTGGGGGGGCAAGCGAGTGTCCCCCCTCCTAAACTACACCAGGCTACATGCCCTCAACATAGGTGGGTGCTTTTCGGCAATGGGGGCTCTGCACCCTCACCCTACAGCACCTTGTGTTGATGGAGACAAGGGCCTATTCCCCACAACCCTGGGCGGTGGTTGTGGGGGTCTACGGGTGGGGGGCTTATTGGAATCTGGAAGCCCCCCCTTTAATGAAGGTAAAAAAAAACCTGCATTAACATGACCCCGGAGTAAGACATGCACTGGGCTCCATACACCACCAGCTCATCCAGCTATATCTAAGGACTAGGGGCACAAAGGTCAGCTTTCACGCTACCCACAAGGACACCCAACATCGTGATGCAGCAGAGGGCGGCAGGATTGGCTTAAAAGAAGCCACACCAGCCTGAACAGCAGCCTTGATCTGCGTGCCCATTTCCAGCACAGACACTCACCTAAGATAGTGGAACAGAGGGAAACAGTAGGTTGCAGCTCACATGCTTGCCCAACACAGCAATCCCACACTGTGCCTGAGGAACGAGCCACTGATAACTGGGATCTTTGTTCTTCCCTAACACAGGGCATGCTTCAAAGTCAGCATATTCAACACTTCCCATCCTCCACTTCTCCTAAAGGCATGCCAGACAGTGACATGTCCCCTGCCTCCTCCATGAACAGAAACAAGGCAGAAATGGCCGAAATAGTTGTGAGAAAATCTAGTCCCATACATGACCAATCCATCCCGCACATCATGACCAGGAGATGCAGCGATTATAGCTCGCTTTTCTGCTCTCCTGCAGCAGGAACTCTTTAAAGCATGCTCCATTATAACTACAGACCTAAAAGCTGACCTACCTAAGTATTAGACACTACTGAGTCTAAGATGGATGGCACTACAACAAAAGGAAAGCAAATCTCTAAAATGATTGCCGATCTGCAATCTAAGCTGGAACAGGTGCACAGATATAAAGGGGGTCATTTACTATAGTGCTGCTGCAAAATAGCAGCAAAATTACCTCGATTTGCGTCAAATTACCGCTATTCGAGGTAAATATTGCTAAAACGGTATTCACAATAGCGCTGGCGGCAAATTACTCCCAAAATGGAATTCACTATTGCTCTCAGGTCACAGATAACGCCCAAATCCTTACTCTAGTCAGGACCTGGAGTAGTGCAAATAGAAATAATGTTTAGAGCATGATCTGATCCCCTAAATTGTTCTAAAATATGTGGTTTATTGTTTAAAGATAATCTGCTTTTAAACTGTGTAAAAAGTGATTTCTACACTGAAATATCTTAAAAAGTCTGAGAAGAGATAAATTCCCTGTCTCTTTACATTTAGGTGCAGAGCACTGCTGAGCACAACTGAGCATGCTCAGACACAAAACAACTCAGTATTTATCTCTCATGGAGTAATTCCTTGAGCAGATAGTAAATACCAAAATGAGAGTTCTTTTACACAACTTTTTTAGGAGTGAAGATGAGAGTTATGTAGCCCAATGCAAGTTTCAGCCATTTATTCTAATGGTACAATTGTTATTTCCCCCAAATTAATCCTTTTCATGTTGAGATGAAATGTATCTTTATCTCAAAGAAAGTGTCCTTGCAACAATGTTGTAATTTTGATAATCTATTTTGTTTTTAAGAATGCTAGAATAATCTTTTCATGTTTTGGTAAAATATTTTTTTTCTATGTCACTTTCACTTGTTGATATCTATCTCACAAAAATATTTCCCCAAACTCCCACAGGTGTCTTTACAAACCACAAACAATACCATTGCTCATGGAAATTTAAAATTAGTCCCATTTTTTTTTTTATTCTTTCCAAATGATCCTAATTTGAGCCCCAAAAATGTGATATGTGTACCAACATCAGAAATAAAAATGTCATTACCAAAAATCAGAGGATAGCATTACTATTCTAAGCTCACGCAGCAAGAAAACCAAAAATCACAGAATAAATTTAGAAGATTAACTCCTGTTGTAATTCCTATATATTCCTAGAAATGCAGTATCTGTGTATTCATGTGTAGAAGGACTTGACATGCAGTAGCCCCGTAGTTTAAAAGGTAGCAATTCTGTCTACCATTGCAGATGTCCTGAGTTTGATTCCCAAGCATCTCAAGATGTTGTTTGTCCTCTCTATGTTGCTAAACATAACTCCTGGCTCAGGGCCTTACCTAAATGATGTCTAAATGTAGTATTTATGTGTAGGAGGGTTCCACCATTGCAAATCTTGGCAGATACACTAGCTAGGCAATTGGGATGCCTGCCTTTACATGCACATGAAATTTAATGGCATCCCAGCCTTAGTCCGTAGGGTTCAATATTGAGTTGGCCCACCCTTTGCAGCTATAACAGCTTCAACTCTTCTGGGAAGGCTGTCCATAAGGTTTAAGATGTTTGTCTATAGGCGTATTTGGCCAGAAGTGCATTTGTGAAGTCAGGCTCTGATGTTGGATGAGAAGGCCTGGCTCACATTCTCTGCTCTAATTCAGCCAAAAGGTGTCCTATCTGGTTGAGATAAGGACTCTGTGCAGGCCAGTCAAGTTCCTCCACCCCAAACTCCCTCATCCATGTCTTTATGGATCTTGCTTTGTGCAGTGGTCCAAATCATTTGGCAGAGGGGGGTTATGATGTGGGGTTGTTTTTCAGGGGTTGGGCTTGGCCCCTTAGTTCCAGTGAAGGTAACTCTTAAGGCATCAGCAAGACATTTTGGGCAATTTCATGCTCCCAACTTTGTGGGAACAGTTTAGGGATGGCCCCTTCCTGTTCCAACATGACTGTGCACCAGTGCACAAAGCAAAGTCCGTAAAGACATGGATGAAGGAGGTTGGTGTGGAGGAACTTGACTGGCCTGCACAGAGTCCTGACCTCAACACGGTAGAACACCTTTTGGCTGAATTAGAGCAGAGACTGCGAGCCAGGCCTTCTCATCCAATATCAGTGCCTGACTTCACAAATGCACTTCTGGAAGAATGGTCAAACATTCCCATAGACACACACACCTAAACCTTATGGACAGCCTTCCCAGAAGAGTTGAAGCTGTTATAGCTGCAAATGGTGGCCCAACTCTATACTGTACCCTGGGCTGCCATTATAGTTCATGTGTGTGTAAAGGCACATTTCCCAATACTTAGGACAATATATTGTATATAACTTGTGATATTGAGCATGGCTATGGACTTAGGGCTGGTTCACACCACAGTGATGGACAAGACATGTGCTCACTGCTCACTAGCTAAGTGGCTAGCAAATCCACCTGGAACCCAAAAGGCTGCTAGTTCACATCCCAAATATGCTAATGCTTGTGTTGAATTCTATATGTTCCCCCTATGTGGGTTTCTCAACACAATCCAAAGACAGGCTCACATTTTATTTGTCTCTTGTCCAAATGTAAGCAAGTTATTTTGGGACTTTAAATTGGAAGCTCATTGCAGCCAAGGACTTGGACATTTCAAATTGTAGGGTTTACACTGCACAGGTACATCTGGTTAGAAAACGGTTGCTTGGATCAGTGTTTCTCAACTCCAATCCTCAAGGCACCCCAACGGGTCATGCTTTCAGGATTTCCCTCAGATGAAACAGCTGTGGTAATTACTAAGGCAGTGAAACTGATCAAATCACTTGTGCAAAATAATGAAAAGCCTGAAAACATGACATGATGGAGGAATTGAGGACAGGTTGGAGAACCACTGACTTAGAATTTTGTCCTGGAGTTATACTGATCTGATGAACATAGCCAAGGGTTAACACATCAAATAGTATTAGGTATTGCAGTCCCTCAGGTGAAAGCAATTTGAAAAGACAGATTGAAATATACTGGTGGGCGTGTACTTCTATTGGGCGTGTGTCAGTGTGCTAGCTTATATAAGGGACTTCAGTAGGGGGGTTGGTTTGGCCCGACGAGAGGCCAGGTTTGTTGCTGTGGTTTTTGTGGGGTCAAATCTTGTGCTAATCTTGAATGATCTTGTGCTAATGACAAATGCCTCACTAGAGCTGTTTGTTTGCTGAAATTATTGAGCATTTTGACCGTGCTGTCCAATTGGGGTGTGCATTGTTTGTCTTACCATGCATTCTTCTCTGAAAAAAACATACTCACCAATGTATGTGTGTAGAATGTGGGGGATGGTGGGTGTTATTGTTTGAATATGTGCCTTTTTAAACATGTTGTAATGTGTTGTTCGAATGACTGTTCAGTATCTTTCTGTAATTTTGCAGCTAATAATGTGATGCGGGTGTTTAGTAGTTCTATGAAATGTGTGGGCTGTTATACACTGTGAAAGTAAAGTTGTGTCCACTGTAAGGTTTAGTCCAATTTTAGATTATAAGCTCATATGAGCAGGGCCCTTAGAACCCAATTGCTAACTGTTTTGCTAAATGTATATATACTGTAAATACTTTAATGCCAGTAAATATGTACACACTTGTGTTTCTGCTGGCAAAATAAAAGGAAATTGATTTTGCTTGTTGTTGTTCTCTTTTGTAACTTACCTTTTTAATTAATTTTGGGGGGGTGGTGGTTTTGGGAAAGTGGATTACCTTCCTTAGGGCCGGTTCACACTGCTGCGGTGTCCGCGATCGGATATGATTTGCACTGCAGTGCAAATCACATGCGATCTGTGATATGCAAATTCAGCCATACAGATAGTATGGCTGAATTTGCATCGCATCCCGACCAAACTTACACAGGACCTTTTTGTTACGCAGCAGAATCGGATTACATGGGTGTTCACACCCATGCAATCAGATTCCTGTCCGAATTTGCAGTTCACAGTGCGATCTGCAAACTGATTTGGAGATGTCAGCTTTCTATTGACACTCCCAGCAGTTTGCATATGGCAGTGTGAGCTGCCTGTAAGTCGCGTGTGATGCGGAAACCCGCAGTGGATTCACAGGGTTCCCGCACCGCACCTGATTTGCAGGCAGTTCACACTGCCATTTGCAAACTTCTGGGAGTGTCAATAGAAAGCTGACACCCCCAAATCAGTTTGCAGATCGCACTGAAAACTCCGACAGGAATCGGATTGCAGGGTGTGAACACCCATGCGATCTTATTCTGATGCGGAACCAAAAAAGGTCCTGTGCGAGTTTGGTCCGACTGATGTGATTTCAGCCATACTCTCTGTATGGCTGAAATCTCATCGCACAGAAATCGCATGTGATTTTCACTGCAGTGCGGTGCGAACCACATGTGATCTCAGACAACTGTGCAGTGTGAACTGACCCTCAGGCCGGTTCACACTGGCGAGATGTACGATATCGAAAGTGATTTGCAACGCATTGCAGTGCAAATCACATTTGATGTCTGTGTGATGTGATTTCAGCCATACAGCTAGTATGGCTCAAATTGCATCACAGTCGGGCTAAACTCTCACAGGGCCGTTTTTGCATCGGGACCAGCATCTGATCGCATGGGTGTTCACACTTATGTGATCCGATTCATGTCCGAACTGGCAGTTCGCACTGCGATATGCGAGTTGAAATGGAGGTGTCATTAACTTTGTGTTGACATCTCCCTCAGTTTGCATATAACAGTGTGAACTGCCATGCGAGTCAGGTGCTATGTGGGAACCCGCATCACACTAGTGTGAACCAGCACTGATAAGTCATCTTCTCCTTTACAGATATACATCAGCAGGAAGTGTAATGTAGCTGTAAACAGGAAGTGCTGTATGCACATGGGCTGGGAGCAATTGTGTGCTGACGCCAAAAAAACAAATCAATGAACCCCACCCACACCAAATATAGCTCCCACATCCTCCCACACATTGATCAAAAATGTAATTTCAACTTGCTTGCGGCTATAATGTATTGTCCCCCAATCCATACCAAGCCCTTTGGCTTAGGGATGGATTTTAACCGCTTGCCGACCGCCGATCGGCAATTAACGGCGATAAGCTGGCTCTCCTGCGCAAATCGCCGTCATTTGACGGTGGCTGCGGGATCGAGCCTAGTGAGCCCGCGCGCGCCGCCGGAGGCGCGCCCGCGCGCTCACTGTGTTCGGGGAAGGCCAGGGAGCAGGTGCGGCGGAGTCGATCTCCGCCGGCCACCCACGATGCCCCCCCCGGAGCGAAAGAACGGAGGTCCGTGTAAGTAAACACGGACCTCCGTTCTGTGAAAGGGGAAGGGCTGTGATCACAGCCTTCCTGTACGTGGAGGCTGTGACCACTTCCCTTCCCCAGCTAGGGCAGTCCCCATACAGTTAGAACACGCCCAGGGAACATAGTTAACCCTTAGAGCGCCCCCTGCAGGTTAACCCCTTCACTGCCAATGGCATTTACACAGTAATCAGTGCATTTTTATAGCACTGATCGCTGTATAAATGCCAATGGTCCCAAAAAAGTGTCAAAATGGTCCGACATGGCCGCTGAAATATCGCAGTACCGCTAAAAATCGCAGATCGCCGCCATTACTAGTAAAAAATAAAAAAAAAATAAAAACCCCAAAAATGAATTCTCATCATCCGTAAACGCGACCACTTTTGCGCAAACCAATCAATAAGCGCCGATTGCGATTTTTTTTTATCACAAATATGAGGAAGAATATAAATCGGCCAAAAATTGTGAAAAAAAATGTTTTTTTATATTTTTTTTTTTTGGATTTGTATTTTAGCAAAAAGTAAGAAATTTGGGGGTTTTTTTGCAAAATTGTCGCTCTTCTTTTGTTTATAGCGGCGATCAGAAATGACGCAGCGGTGATCAAATACCACCAAAAGAATGCTCTATTTGTGGGAAAAAAAGGACGCAAATTTCGTTTGGGTACAACGTTGCATGACCGCGCAATTTTCAGTTAAAGCGTCGCAGTGCCGAATCGCAAAAAGGGCTCCGGTCCTAAAGCTGGAAATCCTTCCGGGGCTGAAGTGGTTAAGGGGTGCGCCCCCCCACCCCAAAGCACCTTGTCCCCATGTTGATGGGGACAAGGGCCTCTTCCCAACAACCGTGGCTGGTGGTTGTTGGGGTCTGCGGTTGGGGGGCTGATCGGAATGTGAAAGCCCCCATTAACAAGGGGGCCACCAGATCCTAGCCCCCCTATGTGAATGGGTATGGGGTACATTGTACCGATTCACCTAAAAATTGTAAAAATGTTTTATAAAATGGAGACATTTTTTGTCCAATCTTTTATGTAAAAAGTGTCTCGCGATGTACATCCATGGTCAATAGGGATGGTCCCTGCGGTTCGAGTCAATTCGGGTTCGCCGAATCCAAAACATTATGGGGCGTTTGTGAGAAATTTGAGCGCCCCATAATGCAGTGAAATTGCGGGGGAATGCCGCCTGTTGATTGGCCAAAGCATGCATATGACCTGCATGCTTTGGCCAATCACATGCTCTGCTGTGAGAGCCATGATTGGCCAAAGGCACCAATCATTGCTTAGTGGATTTGAGTCCACACCCACACTATAAAAGACCACTTACACAGCGGCCAAATATAGTAAAAACATTTGCGGAGATAGCGAAAAGTTAGGCAGTAGCGTGTAGATATAGTATATACAAGTCAGTGTAGGAATATATATGTACAGTATGGTATATATATATATATATTACGCTGCATTCAGTGTATTTATTTCAGGTACTTATATAGCACTGTCAATTTACGCAGCACTTTACATATATATTGTACATTCACATCAGTCCCTACCCTCAAGGAGCTTACAATCTAAGGTCCTTAACTCACATTCATACATATACTAGGGCCAATTTAGACAGGATCTAATTTACCTACCAGCATGTCTTTGGAGTGTGGGAGGAAACCAGAGTACCTGGAGGAATCTCACACAGGCACAGGGAGAACATGCAAATTCCAGGCAGTTAGTGTTGTGGTTGGGATTTGAACCAGCAAGCCTTTAGCTGCCAGGCGAAAGTGCTATCCACTACACCACTGTGTAGACTATATGCAGTGCATGCATGCTTGGATAAGGGTTTGGCATGGATTTTAAGGGGAATTCCACGCCAAAATTAAACAAAAATTTTGGGTAGGGGTCCCTCCCAAAGCCCGTACCAGGCCCCTCAGGTCTAGTATGGATTTTTAACCACATCAGCCCCGGAAGGATTTCCAGCTTTAGGACCGGAGCCCTTTTTGCGATTCGGCACTGCGTCGCTTTAACTGAAAATTGCGCGGTCATGCAACGTTGTACCCAAACGAAATTTGCGTCCTTTTTTTCCCACAAATAGAGCTTTCTTTTGGTGGTATTTGATCACCGCTGTGTCATTTCTGATCGCCGCTATAAACAAAAGAAGAGCGACAATTTTGCAAAAAAACCCAAATTTCTTACTTTTTGCTAAAATACAAATCCAAAAAAAAAAAATATAAAAAAACATTTTTTTTCACAATTTTTGGCCGA
>BLSH010437842.1:25662-52058 GCA_018402905.1 Glandirana rugosa
ATAGTGTCCACCCCATTTAACGTCGGCTGCAATTTACCCCCACCTGTGATACTGGCTGCAATTTACCCCACCTGTGATATTGGCTGCAATTTACCCCCACCTGTGATATTGGCTGCAATTTACCCCACCTGTGATATTGGCTGCAATTTGCCCCCACCTGTGATACTGGCTGCAATTTTACCCCACCTGTGATACTGGCTGCAATTTACCCCACCTGTGATATTGGCTGCAATTTACCCCACCTGTGATACTGGTTGCAATTTACCTCCACCTGTGATATTGGCTGCAATTTACCCCACCTGTGATACTGGCTGCAATTTACCCCACCTGTGATGTTGGGGCTGTATACTGTGTCCTGTGATGCTGAGCTGTGTACTCTGTCGGAAGGGTGTTCTAAAAGTGAACCTGTGATCAGATTATGGGATTATGGCTATTCAATATTTTATGTATTCTTAACAAGTAATTTTTATTTTAAACAAGTAATCTCTGACTCTGTAGCTGCAAATATTGAGGAGCAATTCATTCTCAAAATTCACACAAGGAGCACTGAAGGTATTCTCTTGGCAGTTTGGGTCTCTCTGCCCATCACTACTCCCGACCTCCCCATCAAAGCTTCTCCCCTGAGTTTTTATTACATCTTAAAAAATAGGAAAAAAGCACATTCTCTATATGACTGGAACATACAGTACAGTCCAAAGCTCAGGTGTTCAGTTAATGAGAGAAAAGTCCAAATGTACTTCAGTAGAATAAGTCAGGTGAACACTGAGATCTGCAACTCCTAACTTGGACCCGGGATTGATCCATAAACTGTGCATGAAAGAATAAACAGTAGGGAGCAGGGTCAGTGTATAAAATAATTTATTATCCAAAAGAAATAGCACACTTACATTTCAAAAATGTGTAAGTGGCCTGAGAGGCATGAGGGGTAAAGTTTTGTACCAGATGGTAGGATCACAGACTAGCTGCTCCAAAGACATAGTGCTTCAAATGGAGCACCTAAGATGGGAAAAAGCTGGTGGCGTCTACAACTGTCCCTCGTGCACCTCCAACAGGTACCGTCAGTTTCTCCAGAAAGGGCGGACTGCTATGGGTTTCAGGGGCCCTGCCCCCTTTGTCAGCTACTCTGTGCTCTTACCATCAGCTGTTCCTGGGAGGGGGAGCTGAGCTGCTGAGAAAAGGATTTAATTGCTTCTGCTGTGAACTCTTTTGATGCTCCTGGTACTGTATCTACCTCCTTAACTCCTTATTTATAATATTTGTTTATAGGTGCTTCTTTACATATTTTGCAGATCTAACAATACATATTTATGGACACTTACTAACAGACCCAAATTTTCAGATTGAACAGTGTGTATTAATTAATTAATTAATTTAAATGAATGAAAACACGGACTTATCCTATAGTTACATGACTGCCTTTATTTATTCTGAGCATTTGACATTCACAAGATGGCTGTCATAAGATTCATTTGTCCCTTAATGCAGTGTAATTATTGACAGATTAAAGCCTCGTACACACACACCGATGATCGTACAACCGCACGTCCAACTTTTGTCCAAATCGGCTGTCAGTGATATTGTCTAGCATACTCACAGGAGTAAAATGATCATCCGACCGGACCTCAACGTCAGAAGTGACATAATGTTTTGCATATTTTTGCATCTTTTTTTCCCCTTTCTGAGCATGCATTGTCTCAGTCGTACGATTTTTGTCATACGATAACCATACTAACGGAACGAAAATTGGACGACGGCTTGTCGGCAGACAAACGTTTTCTAGTCTTCTCAGGCAACTTCTGTTGGACGATCGTTCTAACGGTTGGATTATTGGACGACCATTGTTGTCGGCCTTTAGTCTCCAAGAAATCAAATGGGTGAGAGAACAAATACGCCTAAAGGATCAGTCATCTCTCAAAGATAATATTTCTGGTAGATGTCAGGGAGTTAAACCTGTACATTTACAGCATATGACAAGAAGTGACCTCTATTGTGACTCACCTTGATGAATTCTATGTAATCCTCAAAGGTGCCTTTAGGTGGCGCTAGGTAGTTGCCACTTGGAGAAAAGAAATAAAGGGATTTTCAACTATATCATTGTTATAGAAGTCTGCTAGAGTGGTTAGTAGGAGACGTCATCCCAGTTATCTGTTACACGTCCTTCGTAGTTACATTCTCCGGTTAGATATGAGATTGCTTCAAAGGGGACATGGTCATAGTCATTGATAAATAGCTAAAATATACAAGCACATAATACATCAATTAACCTGATACTGCTAAGTTCATAAAAAGAACCAGTTGAAAAGGAGCTAAGGTTCATGGACAATCTACATAGCATTGGTAAGCCTGCTATAGGAGTTAAGGTTCTCAACTATTTTCATGGGACTACAGAAGAGGAAAATTACATGGACCAGCCTATACATAATGAAGAAGCCTCCAATCATTTTAAAAGGAATGCATAGGCTTTTCATATATACTGTACATTATTATAGTATTGTAAAAATATTATCAATGTGATTAAATATTTTATGGACCTTATTTCTGTGTACTGTATATTTTATAACTACTATAATTACATATATATGTGCATCGGGGTCATTGTGTGATGTAGTACTGTAACTTATGAGAGCAGGTGTTAAGTGGTGGCTCAACTTGCAGAGGGTACCTGGGAGGGTGTCACTTCATAAGGCAGTTGTGTAGGTGGGCAAATTCTGATCATTCTCATTGCCAAGTTAATTGGTATACAACCAATTAACTCCAATTAATCCCAATTTCACCCACCTGAAAAGGGGCAGCCTTACATGCCCATTACATACACAGGCTCTGAGCCTTGATTTGCAGTGCTACACAATAGCTTAGCTTTACTGGTAGTAATAATACTACAAGTCTAGGAGTTAGCCAAACCATTGAAAACAAATCACATCTTATGTGGCCTCCGAATGCCTCGCCGGCACAAACTTCCAGGCGGTTTCTCTTAAAGGTTCGGATTAACTCAGCAGCATGGAGATTGGACTCCGATTCCCAAGAGTTTTCCTCGGGGCCGTAACCTTTCCACTTCACCAAGTACTGGGTTACGTTACCCCTCTTCCGGCAATTCAAGATGGCCTCGAACTCCTCCTCTCCATTTAAAAGAACTGGTTCCGGTGGGCCCTTTTTCCATCCGGGGAAGGGATCTGGAGGGACTGGTTTGAGTAAAGACACATGGAAAACCGGGTGCACACGTAAAGATGAAGGTAGGACCAGTTCATACTTCACCCTGTTTACTTTTCTCTTTACGAGGAAGGGCCCGACAAATCTGGGTCCCAGCTTCCTTGAAGGACAGGCAAGTTTCAGGTTTCTGGTGGCCAACCAGACCAAGTCACCCGGCTTAAGTTCCAGCTCTCCCCGCTTTTTCCTGTGAAAAGCTTGCTTAGTAAGTTCTGTGGTTCTGGAAAGTGTGTCCTGCAGGAGTTGGGTATTTTCTCTAAAGAAATCCAAGGTTTCCTGTACTGCGGGTACTGTACATTCAGGAGCCAAGCCAGGTAAAAAAGTTGGGTGGAAGCCGTAATTCGCCCAGAACGGGGACTGTTTGGTGGACGGTGTAATTGAAGGCGAATTCAGCCAATGGCAATAAGGAGGCCCAGTCATCCTGAGAGAAGGAGGAGAAACACTGCAGATATTGTTCCAGTCTGGTTTGTTCTCCCAGTTTGGCGATTCATCTGGGGGTGATAGGCCGAGGACAGGGACAGTTCAATTTCCAACGCTGAACACAGGGCCCTCCAGAATCTGGAGGAGAACTGAGCCCCACGGTCTGACACAATACCCAGTGGTATCCCATGGAGTCGGACAATCTCCCGGACGAAGATTTCTGCTGTTTCTGCAGCCGTGGGTGTGCCCTTCATGGGCAAAAAATGGGCCATCTTGGTCATGTGATCCACGACCACAAAGACGGTAGACGGGGGGTAGTTCCACAATAAAGTTCATAGCTATCCAGGTCCATGGACGCTCGGGTACAGGGAGTGGATTCAAAAGACCCCAAGCCTTGGCTTTGTCTGTCTTGTTTTGAGCACAAGTAGCACACATGCTCACATATTTCCTGCAGTCTTCTTCTGCCAACGGCCACCAGAAGGAGCGTGACAGCAGCTCCATAGTTTTACGGGCTCCAAAGTGCCCCGCTAACTTGTGGTCATGACATAGTTCCAGGACAGTGGGGCGTTGCTCCGCCGGAATGAAGACTCGCTGACCGTACCACCATAGCCCCTCCTTCACTGACAGCCTGGGATCTAGAGGGCCAGGAAGCCCACAAAACGTTGGACCCCTTTCCTGTCTGTAGGTGCCGGCCAGTCAAGGATAGTAGAGACCTTCTGAGGGTCCATTGTGATACCAGTCACTGAGAGAACTAGTCCCAGGAAGTGAATGCTGATTTGCTCAAAAGCATACTTCTCCGCTTTGGCATAAAGCCCATGCTGCCGGAGGTGGCTCAGGGCCTTGATGACATGTTCACGGTGTTCCTCGAGGGATGAAGAGAAAATCAGGATATCGTCTAGATATATGATGATGAACAGATCTAGGAAGTCCCAGAAGACGTCATTCACAAAGTGCTGGAACGTGACGGGGCATTGCACAGGCCGAAGGGCATGACTACAGTAAGTACTCGTAATGCCCAAAGCGAGTATGGAAGGTGGTTTTTCACTCATCGCCTTCTCGGATGTGTACCAGATTATAGGCCCCCCCATAAATCAAGCTTGATGAAGAAGGTGGCAGACCCCAGTCTTTGGAATAATTCAGGAACCAGAGGTAGGGGGTAACGGTTTTTGAACGTTATCCGGTTTAATTCCTGGTAGTCTATGCAGGGACGTAAAAAGTGGTCCTTTTTCTCTAGGAAAAATATGCCCGTCCCTGCAGGGGACGCGTAGGGTCAGATGAACCCCTTTTCTAGATTGTTGTCTAGGTAGGCCTTGTAGGCCGCCAACTCAAGTTCTGACAAGGGGTAAATCCTCCCAAAGGGCACTTCATCTCCTGGTAGAAGCTCAATTGGGCAGTCATATGGACGGTGAGGTGGGAGTTTCTCAGCCCCCTTCTTACTAAACACGTCCAAGTATCCATGGTAGACAGGTGGAACAGACAGACAGGTTTCAGGATCAAAGTCTATGTCCGGACAGCCCAGTATAGGCACAACTTCCTCAACCCGTTTTAGGCAATGCTGCCGGCAATATGGGGATCGGAACTTGATGGTCCAGGTGGTCCAGTCTATATAAGGGCTTAGTGCCCGGAGCCAGGGCAGGTCCAGGATGATGGGAAACAGAGGGGATGCTATGGCATCCAGCAGAAGAAGTTCCTGATGGTCATCCGCTGTGGTGCCAGGTAGTGGGGCGGTCTCATGAGTTACCACACCCGACTTAATGGGGGATCCGTCGGCCAGGCGGATGACAAATTTATGGGTCTTCGGCCGAAGGGGAATTTGTTGGAAAGCTGCAAAATTCTTCTCCATAAAGAAGCTACAAGCTCCAGAATCAATTATAGCTGCCACTTGAATACTCCTTCCTGGAAGGGAAAACTGGACACATCACTGATGGAGGCTGGTACACACTTACTTGGCGGGGCAGGATCTCACCAGATGTCCGGGTTCCCCGCAGTACAAACATAGATTCAAAGCGAACCTCCACTGTCTCTCCTCAGGGGTGAGAGAAGGGCGTAGGAGCCCTATTTGCATAGGCTCGGGGGTATCCGGAGGAGAGGAGGAGGATGTTGCAAAGGCAAAGGAAGTTGGTCTTGGATAGACAGGGACTCAAGGTAACATCCAGGTAGGACATAAGGATCCCAGAGCCCTTTCAGCACGGGGCGCTGGTCAATCTGAATTGCCAGGTTGACAAGGGCATCAAGCATTGAAGGTACCCCCACACGGGCCAGTTCATCCTTGAGGGGTTCTGATAGTCCGAGATGGAACTGATAGCAGAGTGCGGCTTCGTTCCAAGCCGTATCTGCTCCCCAAAGCCTAAACTCTGCTACATAGTCCTCTGCAGAGCTGCGGCCTTGCTGGCAGGTGTGTAATGCAGCCTCCGCAGTGGCCGCCTGGTGGGGGTCTTCATACAAAAGGGCCATGGCTTGAAAGAACAGAGCCAAGGTGGAGACTTCTGGGGCTATCTGCTCCCATAGGTGGTGGGCCCATGCTTGGGGCTCTTCCTGTAGCAGGGAGATGACCAGTCCCACTTTTGTAGCTTCTAGTGAGAAGGTGCGGGGCTGGAGGCCAAAATAGAGCTCGCAGGAGTTGTGGAAGGCCCGGAACTTGCGACGGTCCCCTGAAAACTTGTCCGGCAGGGGAACCTTGGGCTCAGATGGTAGGGCCACAATTGTACGTCCAGCGGCCTGGCTACCTCCAGGAGCCGTGGGTACAGAGAGCTCGTGAACGCGTTCTTCCAGCCAAGTGTAGCCGTCTTGAAGGCTCTTAACCTCCTGCGTAAGGCCGGCTAAGTGGACACATAGTTCATCCATAGCAGAGGGTGCTCCCTGCGCAGACTCAGACATGGCTGTCCGTTGCTGTCACGCACCTGGTGGTGGAGTCTGTCTTGTGCAGGAAGCAACCACTCTTACGGCCCTGGTTCAGGAACCCCTGATAGAGCAGACAGAGGGTTCCAGAGCACAGGAGGGCACGAGGGCTGGACAGGAACACTGATGGTGAGATGGGTCCGTCAGTGGCTCGTGCAATCCGTAGCGTAGTGAGGCAGGCTGAAGTCGGCAACTGGCTGGCAAGTGGTACAGAGAGTGCAGGCTGAAGAATCGTCAAGTGCAGGCAGGGTCCTTAACAGGCAGGCAATGAGGTACAAGTGGTCAGGCAGAAGAGTCGTCGTGGGCAGGCTGTGGGTAGGTGCAGGCGGAGGTCTATCAAGGTCAGACAAGCCGGGTCACAGGAACAAAGATCAGGATACAGGTTCAAGGTACAGGTTGCTCTCAGGAACACACTAACGCTGTAGACCCGTTTCCTAAAAGGGCACCAATCTCTCCTAACAGGCACTGGCTTTGGCAGCAGTAGGGGGACCTTCAGATCACTCCGATCCAGATCACAGAGCAGGTGGCTTTGGAATATCGCTGGTCCTGCATGCGATGTTGCAGGGCAGCCGTGGAAGTGATAACTCTGCAAACTCAGTGAAGGGAAGGTCCGCTGTGCTTGCCGGCCGTTACTAGGTCCGGACAGCTGATCAGACACCTGCTGACTTGGGGTGAGTTCCTGGTAGTTCCTGGTAGCTGGAGTGGAGTGGGGGGAACGGAGTTCCTTCTCATGTAGCGTTGCCTCGGACTTTGCAGTGGCTTACCCCCATAGAGGAGGGGGATGACGGGGGGGGTAGGGGGAGAAACACCCAATGTTGTAATTTTATTTTGTTCCCTTTGCCTATTGTCACATTGTGGTTGTCTTAAAATTGTGTACTAATAAAGTATTTTTTAATTTATCAGTAAACGCTGCTGGATTATTCCTATTCCTCCTTTTTGGAAAAATGGACCAACTTTATGTCAGGGATCTATCCCCTACCTTGTTTTTGTTTTTAGTTATTTATTAACCTTCATCATTTCAGCATTTCTTATTTTGGCTTCTTCCAGTTCGGACTGTAATTTAACCAGTTCCTTCTTCATCTCTCCAACCTAAATAAAGCACACATGTTAATATTCTTCAATAAACTGAAACCAATGTTACTAATGAATAGCAAGCTTGCATGTAAGGTACTTGGATACAAACTGTGACATACAGTATAATATGAAAAGTAGCTGTGCACTTAGCCAACTGTTTCAATATCATTGCTGCTTCCTTCAACTGATGCTTACAAGTGTCACTATTTCCTTTAAGCTCCATTCACACCTGGACATTCTGGATCGCGGGGGGTATTGCTGTGATTCTACCTGTGATTCCATAATTGCGAAATGCATTTGCGATGCCATTATTTCTTAGTGGCACCTGAAATGTGGTGCAATTGTCGAGTGCCAAATCAAGGTACAATCGTAGCAAAAATTGTAACTGCAAACATTCTTGGCTCTGTGCCAAGATTTGGTACATGAGTTTCTTTTTGAGCGTTTTTGGAGAGAAGGGAGGCCCATTCAACTGAATGGTGCAGCTCCAAAAACGCTCAAGTAAAAAAAAAGATAAAAAGCTGAAAAAAAACAAGCGGCAGCAACTATTGCTGCAGATTGCGCAGGTGTGAATGGATCCTTTTGCTCAGATCTGCTATTTCACATGAAGGAGTCAGAGGGATACAGTATGAACTGCTGCTTTCTAGGTGTGGGCAAGCCAATGGGGGGATGCATTAGCTTTTAATGTATTTTATATTTTTATTGTATCTACATCTCTGAAGACAAAGGCAGTTCTTTGTTTCCACTAAACTGTGATTGGTTGGGAGCGTGGCTTAGCAGCACATGTAACCAGGCTCACAGACAGAGAGCTCCGCCGAGAATCCTATTCTTGATCTTGTGGGCGCAGTCCCAAGCACAACTATCGGGTGACTACACACCAAGTGACTCCCCCCAAGTGCAGAGCTATCTTTATCTGCTTCATACAGCCATTTCTGCAATGTCTAAGTGCAGACCGGGATCCCGTTTGGCATCGGACCCTGCTGACCAAGATGGTGGCGCCGCCATGAGGCAAGCTAAGGAGAAATACAAGGAGGCGACCTCAAAGTTATTTGGCAAAACAGCCACAAAGGACCCTCCGGAGCGAGCCGTGTCCCCGGGGACATCTGGAGAGAGCTCACCGGATGCAGATGACATAGCGCCGCTCGAAGATCTCAACGAATCAGCGCTGGAATGGGATGCAGTGAGTACCTTGCAGCCTGTGTCGGTTTCTGTCCCGACTGGGCCTGAAACTACTCTGCGTGACATCCTTCTGGCAGTTACACCTTGCAACTCCTCGATAACTGCACTCACTATGGAGATTAAGGGGGTGAAAACTGTGGTCTCATTTATTAGACATGACCTCCAAAAGCTCCGTGATCGCACCACTGACCTAGAGGGGCGTGTGGGTACATTTGAGAATGAGTGGACACCATTACAAATGGACATACATTACCAACAATCCTTGTCTGCTAAGCATGCCGCCCGGCTGGATGACATGGAAAATCGTTTACGCAGAAACAACATTAGAGCTATAGGTATCCCAAAGAAGACAGAGGGGAAGAACCTGGTCGCCTTTATTGAGGACTGATAAAGAGAAAAATAATTAAGTGGGTTAAGACTTTAAATTACACAGTTCTGGGAATAAGAAGAATGATGGATCATGATTAAAAGTTTATTATAAGAGGATTCTTTCAAACATAATTAGTAATAACATATAAACATGGTCAAAGAGATGCAATAATACTATAATCATGGTATCGAAAAAATATAAAATAGTAAAAATTAGGATTAAATTCATGCTTGATAGTTTCCCCGATCCATTGATAGATAGATATATACATACAATAATTGATACTGATAATGATTGACATGGTTCATGACCTCATGATGTCCTGTTATGGGGGTGCCCCAGTAAAATAGTTGAAAAAATAAATACTTGGGTGACGTAGTAAAAAGCATATGGTAGATCTATGCATTTCATGACTTTTTTATCACTCATCAGGAGCAAGCTTATATTCTGGAAAAAATTAGCCTACCTGGATGAGAACTCTAAGAAAGGGTTCATCCGACCCTTCACTTCTCTTGCTGGGGACGGCATCTTCTTCGTGGAGAAGAAGGATCACACGCTCAGGCCGTGCATCAACTACTGGGAACTCAACCGGGTGACCATTAAAAACCGGTACCCTCTGCCTTTAGACCGGGAACTGTTTCAGAGGTTAGGAGCAGCCATCATCTTCACCAAGCTTGACTTGCAGGGAGCATACAACCTCATTCGTATCAGGGAGGGAGACAAATGGAAGACAGCATTCCACACCCGCTTTGGTCATTATGAGTACCTGGTGATACCCTTTGGTCTATGCAATGCCCCAGCGACATTTCAACATTTTGTAAATGATGTGTTTCGGGACTTCCTTGACCTCTTCATGATCATTTATCTGGGTGACATCCTGATCTTCTCTGCTTCCCTCGAAGAGCACCGTACACATGTCACCAAAGTTCTGGGTCGGCTCTGGCAACATGGCCTGTACGCAAAAGCGGAAAAGTGCTCCTTTGAGCAGCCTAGCATCACTTCCTGGGACTGATTATCTTCACTACGGGCATTCATATGGATCCCCAGAAGGTCTCCACTATCCTGGAATGGCCCACACCAACAGACAGAAAGGGAGTTCAGAGATTTGTGGGCTTCGTGAACTTCAACAGGAAATTCATTAAGGGCTTCTCGTGGAACCCATCACGCAGTTCACCAAACAGAACGTCCGCTTCCATTGGTCCCCCGAGGCTCAAGCCGCTTTACAGAAACTCAAATCCCTGTTCACCTCTGCTCTCATTCTGAAGCATCCAGACCCAGCGTTACCATATGTCCTTGAAGTGGACGCGTCAGAAACCGCAGTGGGGGCCATCCTATCTCAGCGCCAAGGTGTCAAGGCCTTGCTTTACCCTGTAGCCTTCTTCTCCCGCAAGTCGTCGGCACCATAACGGAATTATGACGTGGGAGATAGAGAACTGCTGGCCATTAAGTTGGCTCTAGAAGAATGGCGGTACCTGCTTGAGGGAGCTTCACACCCTATTCTCATCTTTTCTGACCACAAGAATCTGGAGTATCTCAGAACGGCTATGACACTGAGCCCCGGCAGGCCCGCTCGGCACTCTTTTTCTCCAGGTTCCAGTTCCACCTACCGGCCAGGATCAAAAAACAGCAAGCCTGATGCTCTCTCTAGGATGTTCTCGGAGACAGGAAATGCCGCTCCGCCTGACACCATACTCCCAGCATGGAACTTTCTCCTGACCAGTGAGGACGTGTTATCTCAAATACGACGAACCCTGGCCAGATCCACTAACGTCAGTGACACCAGACTAACTGTCAAAGACGGCCTATGGTGGTTCGGGCATAGAGTGTTCGTTCCGGTGAGCCTGCGCCTCAGGATCTTAGGTCTAATAGCAAGCAAAAATATAAGGGATAAATACTGCGCTTCTGGTAATATTATATGCCATAAATTGGCCGGACATTTCGGCTCACGAAAAACAGCCGAGCTTCTCTCACGATCCTTCTGGTGGCCGAATATCACAGAGGACTGTAAAAAAATATGTCAGTGCCTGTCCCATTTGTGCCCGGAGTAAAACAGAGAAGGCCAAAGCCTGAGGCCTCCTGAACCCTCTTCAGTACCCGAGTCGCAACTGGCGATGGACTTTATTGTGGAATTGCCCCCATCAGAAGGATACTCTACCATCTTTGTAGTTGTGGACTGCATGACGGAGATGGCACATTTTCTACCCATGAAGGGAACCTCCACAGCAGCCAAAACGGCTAATACCTTCATCAAAGAAATAGTCCGGCTCCACGGAATACCTAGTAACATTGTATCCGACCGTGGGGTCCAATTCACATCTAGATTCTGGAGGGCTCTATGTGCAGCGTTGGAGATAGAGCTTGCATTCTCATCCGCCTACCACCCGCAGACTAATGGCCAGACAGAGAGAACAAACCAGACGAACCAGACTTTAGAACAGTACCTGCGCTGCTTTTCATCGTTCTCTCAAAATGATTGGGTTGCACTGCTACCGTTGGTCGAGTTTGCCTACAACAACACCATTCACTCGGCCACCCAGCAGACCCCATTCTGGGCCAATTATGGGTTTCATCCCACATTCGTGCCTGAGCTGAACATCGAAAGCACCGTCCCTGCCGCACAGGATATTATGAGCTTCCTTCAGTCTAACAGTAAGATCCTGCAGGAGACCCTATCCCCGACTCAGGAACTAAACAAGGAGGCTTATGACAAGAGAAGGCGGGGGGAGATAGAGCTCCAAACAGGTGATCGTGTCTGGTTATCCACCAGGAATCTTAAACTGGCTTGCCCTTCAAAAAAGCTGGGCCCAAGATTCATGGGGCCATTTTAAATTAAGAAGAAAATCAACAGGGTGGCATTTGAACTTGATCTTCCTCCTTCCCTATGGATCCATCCGGTCTTCCACGTGTCATTACTGAAACCTGTTGTCCCCGACTCCTTCTCAGGACGGCGGACAGGTCCGCGGGACCCAATCTTGGTAAATGGAGAGGAGGAGTTTGAGGTGGAAGCCATTTTGGACTGTCGGAGGAGAGCTGGTTCTACCCAGTACCTGATAAAATGGAAGGGGTTTGGCCCTGAAGAGAATTCTTGGGAACCAGAGAGGAACATTCACGCACCTGGATTAATCCAGGCCTTCAAAAGAAACCGCCGGGACAGCGGCAACCGGCAAGGCATCCAGAGTCTGCCCCTTGGGGGGGCAATGTTAGGTAAAGCACCAGTCCAGATGCTTTCTGGCCATTTCCGCGGTGGTGCGCGCACCTGTGCTCGTTCACACGCACCTGTGCATGCGTCGGAAATGGCGCCAAACGGTGCTATTTGAGCCCTCTGCTCCCAGCAGCAAGTACTGTCCGTTCTACAGTGTCTGTGACCTGTGAGCCCCAGCTCTACCTTCCATTCCTGTGCTACTATTGTTTCCTATTTGACCCGGCCAAACCTGACCTGCTGATACGCTGCCTGCGTTGACCCCGGCTATCCACGACCCTCCGTTTGTCTGTTCCCTTTGTACTTCTGCTGCCCGCCTGATAACGAACCCTGTTTGGACTTGACCACTCTTCTGCCTGACCCATCTGCACCGCACTGCCTGCCAGTTGCCGACCCAGCCTGCACGACCATCCCTCTGATCAGCACGACCACCTGGATCATCACATCATTACCAGTGACCATCCAGCCCTCGTGCCATCCCACACTCTTGGACTTCTGTCTGCTCTACCAGGGGTCCTTGAATCGGGTGCGCAAGAGCGGTTGTTCCCTGCACAAGACAGACTCCACCACCAGGACCGTGACAATGTTTCTGGATCCTGCCAGGATGTTTATGCCTCCCTCACTTTTTTTCACCCGGTGGCAGATTTTACATTGATATTTTTTTGACTGCGCAAATCTATTCTTTTAACTGACTAAAATACATGCTACGTGTAAGCTCCTTCGGACTGCGGATTTGCTTTGATACGTTGGGGCCCCCCAAAAGTTATGTCCGGAGTGGACCTATGTTAAGAGGGTTATACCCTCCCCATCCCTCCATTGAGGATTGGGTTTGCGAGTTTGGACAGATAACTTTGGATCTCTCTATTTGTGCGACTACACATGTTGTTTTTGTTTATAGTTTTGCCCTTGGAGTGCTGCAATCTAACACTCTCCACTTGTATACCCGCACTGAGGATATTGGAACTGCCTCTTCACGCCTGCTGAACTTTCCCCACCGGGCCTCGTCTACCTTTGGAGAGCCTCTGAGTTGGAGTGGATACATTTCCCTGGATAGTGGGAACAAATGTGGACACTGACACATCTAGTGCCACTTATTATTTTTACTGCATATAATGGCTAATGTTCACACATTTATTTCATGGAATGTTCATGGGCTGAGTGATGGGGTGAAAAGAGTGGCGATGTTCTCTACCTTAAAAAAGCATAAACCAGGAATCGTATGCCTGCAGGAGACGCATTTGCAGCCTGCTACATTGACAACACTTAGACATTGTATGTACCACACCCAATTTCACTCCGCTCACTCAGCTTACTCGAGAGGGGTTAGTATACTGATCTCTAATCATGTGTCTTTTCAGCTTATCACGTCTAAAATAGATGACCAAGGCCGCTTCATATTTTTGTTATGTAAACTAGACGGTCTACTATGCATAGTAGCGAATATATATGTCCCTCCTCCGTTAACCCCGGTGGCTCTCAATGCCCTGGTGTGGATGCTGGGCGATTTTAATAATGTGTTGGACAAAAAACTGGATCACTTTCATAGGGGCCGTGTTCCCCGGGCATCGTGGGTGGGCCTATGCCTTTTACAAGGTTGCTCACGGAGATTGGCCTGGGAGATGTGTGGAGGGATAGGCACCCAAATGTGCAATGTTTTTCATGTTATTCTGCTACCTATGGAGGCCTGTCTCAAATAGACCTCTGCCTGGGGAATGCTGCTGCCAGTGCACTGATTTCATCAATTACTTATGCACCCTGAAATGTGACTGATCATTCCCCCCTGTGTGTGCAGATAGAGGTGTCCCCTGCAGCCACAGCTAAGCTGTGGAAGGTAAACCCATTTTGGTTCACACTTTTTCCAAACCCAGATGGGTTTATGGGAGCTATCCGAGAGTTTATACAAAATAATGCAGACACGGCAACACCTTTGGTGGTCTGGGACGCACTAAAGGCTCATCTCAGGGGGTTGATTATCCGACAGCCATAAAAACCAGAACTAAAGAATGGGAGCATGTGGTATGTGACGAGGCCTGCAGGGCTGAGGAGACATATATAGCCAATCCTATGGACCAATCAGAGAGGAAATGGCTGGAGGCCCAAAACTTATACAAACAGGTTTCCATAACAAGGGCGGCGAATAAAAGATTTTTCACCCAACAGAGCTATTATGAAGCGGGGGAGGCCACGGGTCATTTACTAGCGACCATTGCTAGGCTCAGCAGGAGATACCACGTATTGAAGCTATTCAAAACCCATTGGGAGACACGGTTAGTGGGCCCTCCCAAATCCTGGATGTTTTCAAACAATTTTTTGTAGACCTATACTCCTCGAAGGTGAACCTTACGGGAGACAGTATTGACCGGTACTTAGATGAATGCCCTCTCCCAAGTCTTGATAGACCTGGCCCTGATATGTTAAATGCCCCACTTACGCTAGACGAGCTAGAAACAGCGGCTGCTCAGATGGCTAACTCCAAAGCTCTAGGAACGGACGGTCTGCCTGCTGAAACCTATAAACACTATGGGGAGGTTCTCTTACCGGAATTGCTCAAAACACTAAATGCTGCCCTGGAAGCTGGTATACTACCGGATTCTATGAGGGAGGCAATTGTAGTTGTCATAGGAAGATGGCGCTAACCCTCTGGGTGCTAGTCTTATTTCAGGCTGCACCTAAATATATGACCCTTGTATCTAAACACCATAAATGCTGTGCAAAACGTAAAAAATGCGTATTACAATATTACTGTGTTGATTATAATCAATAAAAAATATCATATAGGTACATCAAAAATGTGCAAATGTGCAAAAAATAATATTATGAATAACACCGTCTCAGATAAGTATTATAAGAAACTTGGTGTATAGTGTCCTTAATCAGCAGAAAAATAATAATTATATAATAGTCTCTTTGAAATTCCAGATGCAATAGAAAGTGTTCAGTGACTTTGGTGACAAATCTTCAAAACATGTAAAGTGATCTAGTGCTTCAATCCGGTGCTCCCCTCTTGCACTCCCACTCACCAGAGCTAGGTACCCCTGCAGGGGTAGCTCGCCTATGCTGAATCTTTACCCCGGTCAGCTCGGGTGGTGCTCCTCTGTGTCAGGCTCCTCGTATTGATTTCAAAAGTCACTGAACACTTTCTATTGCATCTGGAATTTCAAAGAGACTATTATATAATTATTATTTTTCTGCTGATTAAGGACACTATACACCAAGTTTCTTATAATACTTATCTGAGACGGTGTTATTCATAATATTATTTTTTACACATTTGCACATTTTTGATGTACCTTTATGATATTTTTTATTGATTATAATCAACACAGTAATATTGTAATACGCATTTTTTACGTTTTGCACAGCATTTATGGTGTTTAGATACAAGGGTCATATATTTAGGTGCAGCCTGAAATAAGACTAGCACCCAGAGGGTTAGCGCCATCTTCCTAACATACCATTCACATACTTATTTTTCCTTTTTGGGAAAGTAGGAGGGCAGCTTCCCCCCAATTGTATACTCTATTCCACTATAGCGCGGGACTCCCCTTTATATACACTCTAATTGTAGTTGTCATCCCCATGAGAGAGAAGGACCTATTGCAGCATGACTCGTATAGGCCCATATCCTTGCTTAACTCGGATTTTAAATTACTGGCTAGGGTCCTAGCGAACAGGTTATCAAGGGTGATTTCAGGCCTGGTGCACGCTGACCAGTCGGGATTTATCCCAACTAGATCTACGGCTTTGAATATTAGGAGGCTATTCTTGAACATTCAGTCCCCTGTAGACAATCCGGGAGATCGGGCCATTTTTTCCCTCGACGCTGCCAAGGCATTTGACAGCGTCGAGTGGAGATACTTGTGGTCGGTCTTGCGTAGATTTGGTCTGGGACCCAGATTTATAGCATGGGTCCCAGACCAAATCTATGCAAGACCGATCACAAGTATCTCCACTCGACGCTGTCACTACTCTATAATAGTGCACATATAAGACTAAACGATTCCCTATCGGAACCCTTTCTTCTGCACCGGGGCACTAGGCAGGGTTGTCCTCTCTCACCCCTGCTGTTTGCCCTTGCTGTGGAACCTTTGGCGGCAATGATTGGGGCCTCTCCTGATGTGGTGGGATTTAGACGAGGCCCCAGAGAAGACAAAATCTCGCTTTATGCAGATGATGCCTTGCTGTATCTGGGGGACACAGTCGGCTCTTGAGGGGAAGCAATGGGTATTATTGAACAATTTGGGAGATACTCGGGCTTTGCTATCAACTGGCACAAGTCAGTTCTTCTCTCACTAGACTGGGCCTCACTGGCTCTCCCTGCTGGGTTGTCTCAGATACAGCGGGTCACATCCTTTAGATACTTGGGTATTGTCATAGCGAAAGATGTACGTGACTATGTCTCTCTTACTTTAAAGCCCATTCTACAGAAATTCAAACAAAAATGTGATAGCTGGTGTAAACTTTCACTTTTAGTTATTGGGCGGTAAATCTTATTAAAATGGTATGGGCTCCCCAGCTATTATATATACTACCCAATTCCCCAATACTGGTTCCAAAAATAGACTCACAATTTAGGGCCCTTGTCTGGAAAAAGGGAGTGGCCCGTATAAAACTGGACACTCTTTAATACCCTAAGGATAAGGGCGGCCTAGCGGTTCCTCACATGCAAACATATTTTCTCGCAGCGCAGCGCAGCTGCAACATTTTGCAGGCTAGAATATACCATCAACAGTAGACCCATCCAGAGGTTTGCTGATCCCCCCACACTCTCCCCATCCACCTTCCTCACATATGGACCCTCTTATTGTCCCACGGTTCAACTGCTGCTTAAATTATGGAAAGCTATAAGAGAGAGAATGGGCATCACTGGTTTCCTCAAAAATTATGGAGTAATAGAAGATATGTGGAACTCGCAAAGCTAGGTACCTTTGATGGGTGGATTGATGCTGGGGTCAGCTTTATCTCTCAATTATATAACGAGGCAGGGATAAAACCTATTGCGTAATTCCCACAATTAGCGAATTGCCGATATCAATATATGCAGGTGACTCATGCATTCAGGTCACAACATAGGCAGACCCCAATGAACTTAAATGACTCCACCTTTCTAGAATCCATATTTATGGCCACAGAGAAAAGGGGCATTATATCATTAATATACACCACACTATTAGCGTATATAAAGGCCCCCGGATCTACTCCCATGTAGGGATAAGTGGGAGTAGGAGGTGGGACACATTGATGGCGCACAGTGGGAACAAATACTGGCATAAAAATCGCACTTACAGGACCCCGACTCAACTTCATGCGTGGGGCAGAAGGGATTCTCCAATATGCCCTAAATGTCAACTTCACCCCGGGGACTTTATCCACATGCTGTGGAAATATCCCAAACTTAAGGGATATTGGAACGCTGTTGTTTCAACAATTAATGAGGTTTATCAAGTGCATTTATCAGTGGATATGCTGGCGTGCCTGTTGGGGTGTCTGGAGGAGGACCTATATCATCCACATACTTACCTGGCTCTCACTCGGCTGTTATACTTGGCCAAGAAATTGATAGCGAGATTGTGGTTTTCCCCGAGGGCCCCCGCCACGTACGCAGTGGATCAAGTCGGTAAATAATATACTCATTAAAGAAAAGAACACGTACTGCCATAGAAAATCCCCACAAAAGTTAGGAAAATATGGAATTGCTGGTTGGCACCTCCGGGATTAGCCCCTTCTTGGCTCATCCTGGACAGGCTTCTGCAATAACTGTCTTAACTATTATGGAAATGGGTCACAAATTTCTGTTCTGGTTGGGAGCAGACATGGAGACGGGGCTCAGGGCTCATCACTATTGTGGATTAATGACGTGGGAGACCTAATGGGTGGAAGCTACGGACATCATTCCATTGACTCAGTGCCGGGTATGCGGCATTCCAATAAGGCTTTCTTTGTTTATTTAGTTAGTTCTATCTATATCCTAACCAATATATGTATGAGGCGTTGGCGTAAGGTGGTAATCCATTTGGTCAAGAACAGAGTGATATTATTATAATTCACCTCTGGACTATAGGACACTATTTCAAAATGCACAACCGTATGTAATATTTGTATAGCTGTACATTGTTTTTGACCATGCTCATATATTTCGTTATATGTATACCTGGCTACAATTTTGTCTTTTTTTTTTTCTTGTCAAAATAAAGAAACTGTGATTTAAAAAAAAAACTGTGATGTGGTTTGTATATTGCATATACAGTATTTGCATGGCTTGATCCAAGGCAAAGAAGCACAAACCAAACTACAAATAGACAGTAAGCTGATACTTCCGAGATCACCATCTACCCAACATACTGCTACAATAGTATATTGACCATTATGGATTTTCACCTGTGATTCAGCAAAGGCCAACTGATCTAAACCATTAGTATATCTCTTCTTTGCCTTCATCACTGTGTCCCTCTTCTGGGAGAGCAGCTGACGGAAAGCAGCAATCAACTCCAGGTAAGAGGTGGGGGTCACATAATTATGTCTCCCCAGTTCTCTCAAAAACCTGTAAATGGTAGAAGATATTTCAGCTACAATTAGTGACTGGAGAAACTGTTACAATATTTATTTTTAAAGCATTTTTTTTATAAAAGTACCCCCTGTAATTTTAGCACTAAGCAGTGCTATGGCATAAGGCTGATTTTTATTGGCTGCTAGAACTACTGACTACATGCATATAGAATTAAAATATTATTCAGGACACATATGTCTGTAATGGACATTCAGGGAGAGCAGTAAAAAAAAACATTTTTACAAACAATCTGTGAATTTCTCTGGACAGTTGATAACCCTGTATGAGAGAGGTACAAGCTGTGTCATTGTTGACCTTCCATGAATACTAGTTTCCTGGCTAGCTCTGGCAGCAATACTTTCCAAGTCTCTCACCTAGAATAAGTATGCAGATTAGAATGTCATAGTGAAGTAGGAATTCTTGATCTGCCACTCATTTCACTCTTCGCTGGATCAGCATTACAACCAGGCAACTTCTTCAGATGAAAAGATTTCCAGTTAAAGCTTTTACATTCTCTCAGAAAGGTTGTAAGCAACAAAATGAAGGACCAATATAATTCAATGTATTTACAGTGGCTTAACATTTTTCAATTTTCCACAACGAAAGGCGGCATCGGGGTGGGACAGACAGGAAGCGACCTCATCCCGCTGTTATGCAACAAGGGGAGAGGTATACCTGTATGTGAAGCAAGGCTTGTGCTGCAGACCAGCAGTAGCAGCTGAGCTGATGCTGTATGAGATTAAGGGCTTTATTCCTGGAACAAAGTTGTCCACATTTTTATGTGAGTGAGAATCCATGTGCTTTCAAGATAGCTTTAATAAAGTGAGGGTTTTACACCAAGCAAAATTTTCTTTTTCTTGGGGATATCTGTGGCTGAGAGAGGAGGATTTTTGGAGGAGAGAGAGCTACTGGTCCAGGGCCTCCCTTAAACAGGAAAGGAGTTGTATGACCAGTAGTGGCTGGCCCATAAGGGACACAGGGGCATGCGGGGTTGCAAGCAGGGCGCTGGACTCATAACTTTCTATGAGTTTTTTTTTTCAAGCACATGATTAGAGTCTGAGGCTCTAATTGGCTTGAAAAAGGTTGGGCTCTGCGTCCTGAACCCACCCCCTTGTGATCCCAGCGAATCAATATTTGTTATTGGTTTCCAGCTTCTCCTCCCAGCCAATCAGGACAGGAGGTGGATCTAAAGAAGACCGGGTTGGCCGGGAAGAGAAAATGGGGCAGCCGCTGTGGTGGAGGAGTGAGAGTGGACCTGGGGGAGGGGATTGTTTTCTGCCGCCCCCCCAAAAAACATTTGGCACCAGCCACCACTGTGTATGACCCATATTGTGATATAAGGTCATGGGGATCCAGGGAGTGGTTTGTGTTAAAGGTGGGGGCACGGGTGATTTGTCTTCACAGGACAATCTAAGTGAATCTGGAGTACAAGTAGAAGCCAAGAGCACTATATAATTTGATGGACACTTGAAAACTATTAACAAGCAGATTATATTGAAAGTATATATTGAGTTATATTTATTATATTTAATTTGTGGCTGCTTCATTTTATTAGTATAAACATAATAGGGAAGCTTGTTTTTTTTTACCTAGTGCAGTTACATTTGGGTTATATCATTTTTCCATTTTAAGTTTCAAAAAATATCATTTTTTTATGAGAAGGGGCTTTGTGCTCCAGAAAGGATTATACAAAATATTCAAAAGGTAAATAATTACTTATCTGATAGCACTATGGCTGATGCGTGGAAGTATTTACAGATTGGAACCACTTCTTGGCGCTCAGTATCTGTCATTTCCAACATCTCCAAGTACTTGTCAGCCATTCGCTCAAGGGCATCCTCTGGCCATGGCTAGAATACAAGAGACTGAGTCAAAAATGTTGAATGGACCACTCACTCAGATTAAAAATAAGTCTGCCACAACCAGTTGTATGGATCATCTATGGACAAGGTTCAAGCATAGTCACCTGGCTTGGGGGAAATTACCCAGGACTCCAACAGACAATCAGGATGGAGGGGAAGGACAGGGAGTACACATTTTAGTAGCAGAGAAAGTGAACTATAAAAAGAACCTGATTGGGCAAATTGTCAAATTTAGCAATGACTTTGTGTTAAAGTATTTACTGTTTGTGAGTTTATTTTGGGCATGAAGATGCATAAAACTTCAAATCTTCAGCGCTCCTGTGTGGCTCCCCTTTTCCTTTTGCATGTAAATGCAGGAAGATCTGAGTCATATAAAAACAAATGAACCCTGGTGTCCTTTGTTACCTCCAGACTTGAAACTGATTTTCTGCCAAAGGATAGTGCCACGTACTATAGATCACGGGGCTAAGAAAATACAACGTACTGGAGATCATAAGGCTGTCAGAACTTACACAACAACATTCCTTGGCGTTCCAGAGTATGCCAGGAGATCTCATTTACACAATGAGTGTTTTCTAGAAGCTGATCATATACAAAAAATGTACCAAATATATTTGCACATACAGTATTTAGCAAGTGATCATGCTTACACATATTAGGTTTCTGGGGGTAAATCTAGAGTTCTTTAAACTTCTCAAACTGAATCTTAGAACTTCTGTGCAAGTAATATATGTATTGGGTTCAAGTATGCTAAACAGACAGACAAAAACACAGACAGACAAAAGTGATACATACAAACATAGACAGAAGATAGATAGATAGATAGATAGATAGATAGATAGATAGATAGATAGATAGATAGATAGATAGATAGATAGATAGATAGATAGATCATCTCTGTATATCATCTGAGGCTGTTCAATTTACTGGGTGTATGTGAGAGTTTACATCCACTTTAACTGGTTCATAAAGACTAGTTAAACAGTAAGTGATGGTGGCAGGAAATGAGGGAGACAAGAAAGGCGATAACATAAGGAAGAAGTCTGAAGAAGACATGGGTAGAAGGAAGGGGCTCCATAACACAGGGAAGTCCTAGGTAGAAGGAAAGGGCTCCATAACACTGTCTTCAGGTCTGTGCCTGAAGACTTCACAAGACCAGAGAAGGAATTTCACTTGGGGATGTTTCTGGCAATTGCTTGAGTAGAGCCTGGAGGCCTGTTGGTTATGGAAATCATGAACTTTATCCCAAACAAAGTCACTTCTTACTGTATCCATATCACATACAGACCGTTGTCAGTGCTCATTTACTAGGCAGGATAGATAATGTATGCATGTTTTGTATTGTTTTCCTACAATTGTAAGTAGTTTGTATATACACCATGCTTGTTCAGTAAAAACACATTAAACAACAATATTTTTTACTTTTTGCTATAATACATGTCCAAAAAAAAATGTATTCATCAGTTTAGGCCGATATATATTCTTCTACATATTTGTGATTAAAAAAAAAAAATGCAATAGGCATATATTGATTGGGTTGCCCAAAAGTTATAGTGTCTACAAACTATGGGAATGGATCTATGGCATTTTTATAATTTTATTTTTTTTTACTGGTAATGGCGGCAATCTGTGACTTTTATTGGGACTGCGACATTGCGGCGGACATGTCGGATATTTTTTTGGGACCAATGACCAAATACAGCGATCAGATCTGAAAATAGCCAGTGATTACTGTATAAATGTCACTGGCAGGGAAGGGGTTAATATTAAGGGGGCGATCAAGGGGTTAAATGTGTGCGAGGGCGGGCGGGCAACAATTGAGGCGCCCCGACAAAGTAGATCTGTGCTGTAGCCTTCAATCACCTATAGCACGGATCTGAAGAGGTTAATATACTACAGGGGTTTCTGCTTCCTTGCTTTACTGCAAAGTACCCCAAAAGATATAAGCAAAACAGATGTGTTTGTTGTGTGCCAACTCTGGCAGTCCTGCCACTCTAGGCCATGACTAAGCTGTGGTATTGCATGTTCATGAGTGTGAAAGGCCTTGACCACCACAATCATAATGGACCTCATAATCCGCTCTTCACCATCTTGGCACTACTCTTTCCCACTCACCTCCATAATTTCCTGCTTTTCATCTACAGCAAAAAGGTTTGGAACCTCCCCAGTGTTGAGCAGACTGTCCACATCTTACAGAAAGGCCTCTGTTTTAATTTGTGTGTCTGTAATAAGTAATATGGTCTTCTGTCCTTTTACTCTTACATTCCTCAGGAGACCCTGTAATGAGGGAACAAATGGGGGTCAAGGAAGCAGTTGGCATTCAATATAGCTTTTATATTGAGGTTCACATATTTCAACAATCCCTTTTATCTGTCTCCTACTCCTAAACAAAAGGCTCCCTTTTTAGTATCCTACTAATTTTAGGACAACCAATGCAAATGATGGTAATGATGTCTTTAACAAAATATTTGCAAAGGTTTTTGGAAACAATTATCTCTAAAGATTTGTATTGCATATTGGGTTTATTGGTGGTCAGAGCTTAAAATAATAAATATAAGGAAGAACTCCAGTCTAAACAAAAACATTTTAAATTAATACTGGCAGTCCAAATATCAGCAATTAATAACCTAATCCCAATGTTTCTGAAGCTGGGAGGACTTTTATTAATATTCATATTAACTAAGACTCTTAAAGCCTGCAGGTCTACTACCATGGGTTTAAAACAGAAAAGCAACTCAGGTTGCAATACTCACATCATCTCTAATGCACATCCCCACAGAAATTCCTTTTGCAACTAGAAGTCATTGGTCTTCCAGGTTGAATGAAATCCAGCATCATTCAGGCTAGAAGACTGGGGACAGAATGTGAGTGCATGGTGTCATGGACCCAACCCCTGATGGAGCATCACTATGGTGTCCAGCACTCACAGTGTAATGATGCGGAAAGGTTCTTCACAGTTAGAGCTGTGAAAATGTGGAATAGACTCCCCTCAGAGGTAGTTTTGGCCAGCACGGTAGATTGCTTTAAAAAAGGCCTGGATTCTTTCCTTAATGTAAATAATATAACTGGGTACTAACATTTTTAGGTAAAGTTGATCCAGGGTGAATCCGGTTGCCTCTCGGGGGATCAGGAAGGAATTTTTCCCCCCGCTATAGCAAATTGCATCATGCTTTGCTGGGGTTTGTTTGCCTTCTTCTGGATCAACTGTGGGTGAAGGATTGTATAAGGGATTGTATGGTTATATATAATTTTTCTGTTTTCTTTTCTTTTTTTTTTGGTTGAACTAGATGGACTTGTGTCTTTTTTCAACCTGAATAACTATGTAACTATGATGCAGAGTGTGGCACTGATGTAATCTTTTAGAACTGTTCTAAAATAAGAGAATAAAAAGACCTTGTGAGTAATTGCCATCAACCTGAAGAATTTTGGTAAAGGCAAGTATATAAATAAAAGCATATACCTCCGGGTAGGAGAGGTTGGTGAATGGGGAGGGAGCCTTTAGTTTGGCTTTAACAAACACCTAAAATATTTTGATGTTTATGCCCACTGTCTTTTAAGACCATAGACAGATATTCTGTGTCCTTTCCTGACCTTACAATTGCAGCACAGTGACTGACACATGAAGTACAGGAAGGCCATCTATGGCAGCAGGGATTTTTTTTCCACGTTTGCAAAATGCATTGAGGTTATTGTGGTACTATTTCATATGTAATAGGCTTGAGTTTGCACAGTGTTTAAACCCAATCTACCACTGTCAATGGGTTACTATAAACAATACCATTATTGTTATATCACACTGTAAAATTTACAGAGCAAAGTGAGGAATAGTTATGCCAGTGTATGTACCTTCAGATCTGCTCTCCATTCATTCATGCCATAGCTTTTGGAGATCTCTGTCTGGAAAATGCTAATTTTTGCCATAGATGTGGCCAAATGTGTCAGCGATAGCTAGCCACTGCCTCCAACTCACAGCAGCAAGGCATTGCCATCTGGCTGCTTCTTTAAGCCGGCAAATATGTGATAAATGTTCCAGTACATATCTGTTTATATATATAGACAGAGCTTTTTTTTCAGGGGAAACACAGTTTCGGCACCTCCAGCACTGAATGTATTTTATGGCAAGGAGTGCTGGAGTGTGGTGGAGGGTCTAGTGATGCAGCCTGCTGAGGGATCTATTGTCGCTGGTAAAGATCTATTTTTGTGTGGGGGTCTATTGTTGCTGACAGGGGTTCTTATGTTGCTGGGGGGTCAGTTGTTGTTGGGAGGGATCTGCCATTGAGGGAGAGGTCTATTACTGCTGGCTACTGCAGGGTCTATTGGTACTTTGTTGCTGGGGGATCTATTGTTACTAGGGGGCCATTGTTGCTGGGATGGGGTGTATCAATTTCCATACAAATTACTTAGTAGAACAAAATGATACTTGGTTCTGTATTCTCTAAAAGGGACAATACAGGGAGTTGGGTAGCAGGTGAAACCAAGGGACGGTGCTCAGAGGTGGGTAGGGGGCGGAGACAAAGGATGACTCACAAGGGAAGTTCCTGAAATTCCTGTGCCTATTCTATGAGAAAAAAGCCATATATATATATATATATATATATATATATATATATATATATACACACACACATACATACATATATACACACACACACACACACTGTATGGGGAAGAAAATCAGTTTAAACAAATGCCCATGTGAACAAGCTTCAAAGGCACCCTTACTAATAAAATAACAGTCACCCAATCTATATATCTTCAGTCATGGCAGGTGGCCATCCCATGTCTATAGATACACAATGACACCACCAGCAAACTGTTCTCAGAAGGAAATAAAGATTTGTCATGTTAGAACAGATTGATTGTCCAATAGCAACAGCGCTGGAGCAATCTGTGTGATTCTCAATGCCTCTCTCTATGTGCCTAAACAACCACTTGACCGAACTGAAGAAATCTTGTCATGTGGATTTAAAGAGGTTTGGATAGTGGAGACACAGAGTACCGTGCTCTGATGTATATAAGTGATCAGATCGAGATATGATTGGATAAATACAAGTAATGTGTGCATATCGCCCATAGATATTTTGTGACATTGGCTTAACTGTGTTATTAAGGATATATTCCACTGTGCATACACCACAAACATCTTTTGCCCATTCTGGGGAGAATATTGTAGCAGGTTGTGTTAATCGAACACAGTTCAAACCACTCTTAACCTACTGTACACAGGATCAGATGATGATCACAATGTTTTTAAACTTCTTCAGATCTCAGAAGATACCCTTTATACATTCAACAGCTAAAAGCTATTGCCTCATGAAGATAAAAGCTGTTTTTTAGGGTATATAATGCCCTTATAAGCCTTCTAATGTACAGTATCTCACAAAAGTGAGTACACCCCTCACATTTTTGTAAATATTTTATTATATCTTTTCATGTGACAACACTGAAGAAATTACACTTTGCTACAATGTAAAGAAGTGAGTGTACAGCTTGTATAACAGTGTAAATCTGCTGTCCCCTCAAAATACCTCAACACACAGCCATTAATGTCTAAACCGCTGGCAACAAAAGTGAGTACACCCCTAAGTAAAAATGTCCAAATTGGGCCCAATTAGCCATTTTCCCTCATGTGATTTTTTAGTGTTA
>BLSH010437842.1:65474-92871 GCA_018402905.1 Glandirana rugosa
CTCATAGGGTAATACTATGCATCTCTCAACAGAAACACCCTTGATGTTATTCTACATATTTTATCAAACACAGACGAGAAGTATGCGCGAAATGACTTTCGAAAGAAGTCCGTGCACAAACTCATAGGTACCCGAAAATCGGAGAGAGAGTCCCGTAGACGAAGAAAAAATTTTTACAGTAGTGATCATGTTAAGGATGTATGAGACTCTATAACTGACATGCCATACCTCACTTCATTGCCAAAGCCTAATTTCGATACACGTACATCGTCCCTTAAGGGACGACACCCAAAAGTTATTTCAGGTCAACACTCGGTAGAGGGGGGAAGAGATACGTTTGCAGGTTTCTACACTGGAAACCCGAACGATTTTTGAAATGTCCGGGTCCGGGTCCGTGCCACGGACACCCGAAAGTTCGGTACGGACCCGAACGTTACAGTCCGGGTTCGCTCAACACTAGTAATGATTCTAACAAGGTCACATCTTTGGACGTTTGCATAGAGAAGGGGGGAGATGGCTCACAACTGGACTTTATTGAAAACCCACAGCAGGGAATTCCCTGCTACATGCACATAGCTTTAATCCGAAACCGTTACTTCACTCCATACCGTACAGTCAATATCTCAGAGTATGTAGGAATTGTACTAGTGATGACATTTTTAAAAAAGAAGCAGATGCCCTGAGAGAGAGGCTAAAAGCCCATGGATACTCAAACACGTGCCTGAAGAAAGCTTTCAGTAAAGCGCGTATGAAGAGCAGACACAAACTATTTTATACATCTTATTGTAGTTCCCACAAAGACAACTCTCTACGTATCATAATGGGATACTCTAAACAGCATCACAATGTACGTAAGATTGTTAAAAAATACTGGCACATCCTAAGCATGGACCCAATTGTGGGACCACACATCCCGGATGTCCCAGCATTCACATTCAGAAGGGCGAGATCTCTCCGAGACACTCTGACTTCGAGCAAATTCAGGTTGGGAGGCAAAAAGGACCCATGTAAACGCTTCGGCACTTTTAAATGTGGGGGATGTAATTTCTGCCAATATGTGAATGTACACCCCACTATACTACCCAACAGAGAAACATATAGACCCCGACAAACGCAAACTGTGGTACAAAGGGGGTAGTTTACCTCCTCCTCTGCAAATGTTCGGGCTTCTATGTAGGGAAAATGATCAATGAATTCCAGACAAGAGCATATCGACATCTCACGTCGATGAAAAAACGGGACAATGAGCTCCCACTGGGGTGACATGTAATTCAACAACATCATGGACTTCTTCCCAAGGTGTCCTTTCTGATTTTAGACAGGATACATATGGGTTTGAGAGGAGGAGATTTTAATAAAATTCTGCTTCAGCATTAACAGAAATTGATTTTTCGCCTCAATGCTACCATATACCCAGGAATTAATTAAGCAATATCTTATAAGCCCTTTTGGGAGGGCTTTGCATCAGGGGGTCCGGAATTGGACTAGCATCAAACACACAGTACTGAGATTGCAGACTATGTTTAGTTTCCTCTTTCCAATATAACTAAATTAATTCAGAAACAACTTAATTTGCCTCCACATTTATGAGATTAAGGACTCATAGGATCAAGGATCAGGTGCTTATTGGTGTTTATTAGACTCTATACCCTATTTTTTTCGGGTTTATTTGTTCATCATCATATGCTTTATATTTATGTGTCTTTACTACACACAGGAAACCCTATATGGGGCCGTCACGTGGATATATGTGACTGGGGTTTTTTTCCCCTTTCCCAGCCCCCCCCCCCCCCTTCCTCCTACCCATTATTCTGTATGAAAATGTTCTTTTCCCATTAATTAAACCATACGGGCAGATTCGAGCCAAGGTATTCAAGAACTTGATTCTATGGTCCTGACATGGTCTACTGAGAACAGTCTATATACCAGACTCAACATATTACTTGATAATTACTCTTGGACATATAGCAACCATGTACTGTACATCTTCACCGTCCTATAGACCTTCCATTCTGGTCCACCTCTCGTCTCTTTTCCCTCTTGTATTTTTATAAATGGGATTACATAAAGGGGACTTTTTTTTTTAACAACCCTCACCCATATACACAACCTCCTGTTTTGTCCACTTTGTGTTTTCCTAAAAAATGTTTCTCGTTTTTTTCCTTTCCCTCTCTCGCTCTCTGTAAACCCAGTTTGTGAATTTCAGCAATACCACACCTCACCACTTGATGGAGTGAGGTACTGGTGCCATGTGTGTGTGTTTAAATACATTCATATGTGAGTACTGCAATACCATATTTTCACCACTTGGTAAAGCGCCGGGTTGTCCTATTGGATCCTAGACAACAAAACTGTCAGTGATCCTTCTTTTTTTATTTGTTATAAGCTGCATCACTTCCGCCGCGCCCCATGACTCACTTCCGGTCGGCGCACTGTATTCCCCGCGTCATTACCAGGAAGCCTTTGTTCACTGGATACACGAGGGAAAGCTTTTTTGACCTTCCCCTGCTAATTGGCCTTGCAACTCAGGCCACATTGGGTGTTCTCGTTAGCAATCACCTGGGCTAGAGGCATATGCATCCCTGACCATACTTGTGACTAATCCCAACCAATCATTGGGCTTTACACCCAGCTGCAATGATTCAATCATTCAAGCAATGATACTATTTATTCTGCCCCCAGTAATCAGGTAAGACTAGGGTGTTTTTCTGTGCAGAGGGACCTTGAGTGAGCAGGTGATAATCTTCAGGTAAACCAATATTCTGCAATATGGGTTCTGGGATACTATGTATAGACTAAATTTTTCACCTATTGGGCTCTTGTTTATAGCTCTGATTTTCGTGCCCCTTTTTTCTTGCATATTTTGCAGACCCATGGCGATATGCTCACTCTTGTGAGTCTGGGTTCCTTGAGCAGTCCCTGATTAGACTTTTGTCAGCAGGCTTCAATGGGCTCTTTGGGACCCATTGTTTCTATTTGACTTTATGCAACCTTTTTAACATATGGGTAAGTGCTGGAACCATTATGTTTGTTATTTTCTACACATTTGACTGACTTTTGGCACTTTCCAGTCTACTCACACTGGGTTGTTTATCATTACTTTTTTATTTTTATTTTATAGTACAAATTGATGTGCCATTCATAAGCGCTCACCCTCGCTCTCCCTGGTCCCTCCAGTGATTTCCCTCCTAAGCCTTACTTTCATGGCTGTGATAGGTACCACCTTACTTTTGTTTGGTAGAACTACCCTGTATATCTTCAACTGTCCTCTTTAGATTAATATACTTACACACATATCTTTGCATATCAGATGTCCTGCGACCAAAAATCCAACACTTACCTGACCGTCTGATAACTGGTACGTCTTTTGATCTTTTGCGCTTTCGTATTCATTATTTCTTATTGAGCTATTACTTCTAGAGTGCTAATCCGTACCTCTTTCTACTTTGTAATTTAGGACTATTTTGTCCCTGTACTCCTTGGCATTTATCATTGGATGCTATTTTGTGAAACAGCTCCTACACGCTATTGGACATCACACTTAGACCTTTTGTTGTTTACACCATCATATTTTTCCTGTTTCATGTTCTCGGTGTACCAAGGCAGGACTAAGCTATCTAAATTCACGTGCACTCCTGATTGATACCTCGTGTAGATGGTCAGTATAGACACATAAATCTGATCGATGTAAATTGATTACAGTCATTATATTTTGAATGTATCCCTTATGTTGTGTTTTCTTGTTTTTCTGTACCATATATAGAGGATTTTAATGTGACCACTTACCCCTGAAGAAGAACTTTTGAAACTCGTTGGGCTTTGTCTGCCACCTAGTGGCAATGCAAGTGGTCTAAGTGTACTTGTATTTTAATTGTTTGTCACCAACATTATTTCTTTCACTGATTCACATGTTTTGTATGTTACCCCTTTCATGTCAGTTTTTGCTTTATTGTATGTTTACTGTGTACCCCTTGATGGCTGACTTTCCATCAAGGTCATTTTTTTTTTTAAATGTATAAATTAACTTTTTTTATTTTACTTTAGTATTTTGCTCTTTGAAGAGTTGGTGCCCTATAAAGTCCCATTGGGGGGTTCTTTCTACTTCATATAGCTGGTGAAGTTTTAGGATGGGGGGCCAAGCCCCACCCTTCCTTTTTGACCCCTCCTACCTTCAATAAGCCCCATCCCTTACAGAATCCACCCACTCCGTCCCCTGTATTCCACATATTGTGTCAGGAGTACACAGCTCAGCATCACAGGATACAGTATACAGCCCCAGCATGACAGGACACAGTATACAGCCCCAGCATCACAGGACACAGTATACAGCTCGGCATCACAGGACACAGTATACAGCTCAGCATCACAGGACACAGTATACAGCTCAGCATCACAGGATACAGTATACAGCCCCAGCATCACAGGACACAGTACACAGCTCAGCATCACAGTATACAGCTCAGCACCACAGGTGGGGTAAATTGCAGCCAATATCACAGGTGGGGGTAAGTTTCAGCCAATTTCACAGGTGGGATAAATTTCAGCCAATATCACAGGTGGGGTAAATTGCAGCCAATATCACAGGTGAGGGTAAATTGCATCCAATATCACAGGTGAGGGTAAATTGCAGCCAGTATCACAGGTGGGGGCAAATTGCAGCCAATATCACAGGTGGGGGTAAATTGCAGCCAATATCACAGGTGGGGTAAATTGCAGCCAATATCACAGGTGGGGGTAAATTGAAGCCAGTATCACAGGTGGGGGCACTTATGCAGCCAATAACACAGATGGGGGCACTTATGTAGCCAATAACACAGGTGAGAGCACTTTTGCAGCCAGTGTCACAGGTGGGGGCACTTTTGCAGCCAGTATCACAGGTGGGGGTAAATTGCAGCCAGTATCACAGGTGGGGGCACTTATGCAGCCAATAACACAGGTGGGGCACTTTTGCAGCCAATAACACAGGTGGGGCACTTTTTCAGCCAGTGACACCGGTGGGGGCACTTATACAGCCAATGACACAGGTGGGGGCACTTATGCAGCCAGTGACACATGTAGGAGTAAATTGCAGTCAGTATCACAGGTGGGGCACTTATGCAGCCAGTATCACAGGTAAGTCCTGCACTTACCCTATCCAATAGGCAGGCAGGATTGTTGCAGAGTTCGGCATGCGGAGAAGCGGACTGTGAGTCTACGGAGATCAGCATGCGGAGAAGCAGACTGTCCCTCATCGTCGGTCGGTCACCAGGCGGTCAGGTTCTCTGTGTCACGTCCGCTGCCACAGTGACCCGCCCCCAACCACAGCATCCAATCACACTGAGCCGCAGGTTCAGGGCAGTCAATCAGACTGTGTGTGTGCGCCTGTTCAGCGCACGCACATAGCCTTTAATGGCTGACAAATAGGCTCACTACTTGGCTGTCAGGTGACCGCCAAGGAGCCGAAAAAAAAAAAAAGAAAGTCAATGTACCAACGCCTCCTGCAGGGGGGCTGGGCTGACTTTTTTTTTATTTCTTTTTAGCCGATGGGGAGGCGGCGCCCTAGCGCCCCTTATACACCAGCCACCACTGGTATACTGTAAATAATTATGGAAATCAGCAGCTGTCCCTCTGATGGCTATAGTTATAACCTCAGTGTCCAGGTGTCCAGGTCCAGATTCAAAGTTTTCCTTGAAATGCTCTTTAACTACATCTTTTATCAGATTGAATATATATAAATCAGGTAAATATCTGCGCTACAATGAAAATAATTAATAAACCATAAAAATATGCTGAAATTTTCTAGCAGCCTGCTACTGAGGATGTAGATAAATACCCCACTAAAGAATTAAAAACAATAAGAGTAGCGGCGCTTAACACATGATTAGTAAAAATAACAAATAATATAAAAATATATCACTTATGCAACCTCTGATGAATCATAACTGCATATGAGAATAGTATATAAATATAAAACAAATTTGGTAATAATCAGTCCCAAAAAACTGACACACACACATAAATCCGTCAATAATAATCAGTCCAAGAATTGGTATAAAAGCACACTTAGAAGTTGTAGCATGAGGAGACGTCTCTTCCAAAAAGGATAGACACCCAGTGAAGATAGGTTTATAAATAATCCATATAAAAGTGTCCAAGTCCACCACCACTTATGCAAAACTGCTTACCAGAGCGAGTTGGCTTCCAAATTAATGGAACAGCCAAAAAACACTTGCAGGGACGTTTGACCCCCTTATGGATTCAGCTGTTACTCATGTAAACTCCTCAGCACAATGTATAGCCTCTCCACCGCTCCTCAAAGGATATAGTCGTCTTTAATAACCGGCCGCCACAACTAGTCCTGTGGCGGAGGTATATCGACGACATCCTCCTCCTATGGGAGGGTGATCTGCCCTCCCTAGACGAATTTGTGCGGGAATTGAATACCAATGATAGGGGGATCAAATTGGAATATACAGCCAGTACGAGACAAATTTCATGAGCTGAGCTGGAGACACACGATGCTTGTGTATGCTGGGACGTGATGGCCATCTTTGTGGTTTAAAATGCCAACTTATGTAAAGATACGCAAGGTTTTATCTGTGACCATGTGAGTGAAATTTCTTCTTATTAATAAATCATATTTTGATAATCTGCACTGTGGAGTATTCTTTTTTATTCCTTTATAAAAAAAAGGAAGAGTCCCTATCGGAGACGGTGAGGAAACAGGAGATTAAGTGTTACTTTGGAGAGTTTATTGGAGTGCTGCCTATTGCCAGATTGACCTTTGTAGTTATGGTCTACTACAGAGGGTAAGAGGCAGTGTGATTGGGCACTGGTGGAGGTTTCTAACAAGTTCACACTACACTACAACTTAATCCCATCCTTTGGACACTCTCTCCGACTCCAGCATATGGACTTTTACTATCTGTTTTTAATGATTTGATCTGATTTTTAACTAGTATACAATGCTGCACCTCTACTACATGTATATCTATATTGATGTTCAACAAAATTGTGCTAGCGGCTTCTATAGAGATTAGTTGTGTGCCATCATTTTAGATTGAGTGCAGCAATTTTGTTTCTTTACAAAGTGCCTAGTGAGAGCATGCCCCTGGATGATCTGTTGGCTGCTGGTTGAAATACAAAAGGTTCTTTGGATATCAATAAAGTAAACATACCTTTATTAGCAATAATGTACATTTACAATGTACACCCATGAAGTTTACCTTACATAGTCAGATACTAAACCAACAAAGAAAAACTCCCCTTGCTCCAGACAATTGATGTACATGTACATGGTCTTTACTGCTGTCCAGGACCCTACGGAGTGAAATTCCCATCTCTAACAAACCAAGCTTGACTTTTTCAGCTTAGCTGTGAGATCTCCATATATACTATATTGCCAAAAGTATTGGGACGCCTGCCTTTACACACACATACAATTTAATGGCATCCCAGTCTTAGTCCATAGGGTTCAATAATGTGTTGGACCACCCTTTGCACCCATAACAGCTTCAACACTTCTGGGAAGGCTGTCCACAATGTTTAGGAGTGTATGTATGAGAATTTTTGGCCATTCTTCCAGAAGCTCATTTGTGAAGTCAGGCACTGATGTTGGACAAGAAGGCCTGGTTTGCAGTCTCCATTCTAATTCATCCCAAAGGTGTTCTATTGGGTTGAGGTCAGGACTCTGTGCAGGCCAGTCAAGTTCCTCCACCCAAAACTCACTTATCTATGTCTTTATGGACCTTGCTTTGTGCACTGATCCAAATCATTTGGTGGAGCAGGGATTATGGCGTGGGGTTTGTGGAGGAAATTATAATACGCTATATGCATTATATTTTAATTGCGCTAATAAGCGCATTTTTAGCTCTTTTGCATAATGCATTTCGAATGCACTCGTGTTAAACCAGTATAACATAGACACACTAAGCTGTATTCACTTGGTCGCTCCGAAATTAGTCCTGAAAACCAGTCATAGTGTCTTTATTTTATATGGATGAAACAGGGGTAACAAAGGGGCTTGGTGTCTTCACAATCAGCCTCCAAGATACAGTCACATGACAGCAGCTCAATACAAAATAACAACCAATGACACACTTGTTTATATTCAAACGATACAATAAGAAGGGGCATGCATGCATGTGGAAAAGCTGGGCAGCCTGTATGAGTCCCAGGTGTTGTGTGGGCGTAAATGCACATACCCTGGATAACAATGAAATCCATGTGGAAACATGGCTCCCATCGAAACCAACATGTTACCTCACAGAAGCTGTCCCGCCAAAACCCCACACATGCAAAGCCACCTCTACCATTACAATGAGTCCTATGTAATATAGTTCATGGAACTATATGTAATAGTGATTATACTATTGTTCCATTAAAGGGTAAATTATGCACAAAGGAGGATAGCTGAGGGTTTCTGTCACGTGGATCAAACCTGACAGAAAGCTTACAGACCATTATCCTTACATAAAAGGCAATACTGATTCTATACCGCAAGCACATCCCCGTCAAGCGGATTAATCTGCACATAATACAGGGGCCCCCCGGTTGATGGTAATATACCCGCGCCACGGAACGCGCATCGCACCTCAAAGATCAGGACTGGCATTCGCTCCATCGTTAACCGCTCAGAGAGCCTGCTGGCCAGGAGGATCAGGCGGGTAGTGTACGGTTACCAATTAATGGAAGGTTTCCATTGTAAATGGCATTTCCTCAATATCGGTTAAAGCCATATTCGCTATACACAGTGAATACTGGTAAACCGACACTTGGAGACACTGTGACAATACATAATTAATACATTCTAATAAAATTTCTACAACAGTTCCTCCTCTTGTCATATGCTCCCATGTGTCCCTAGTTGAATCTTGATTGTCTTCTAAACACTAACACCAGTCCATTAAAAAAACCCAAAAACATTCAGTCCATCCATTGAGTAATGTAAAAGTAAAAGAGTATGAACAAAAGAGAACTATGGATGACACGTAGAGTCTATTCATCAGGAGGGATGACTCAGATGGAAAGCATGATGGCTATAGCGATTGCTGGTTGGTCTGGAATCCTCGGCATCTGGTACGTGGGCTGGACTTCAGAGGCCTCTTATCTTGGCTAGGAAGATGTGGTCATCTGCTCGGGCTTTGGTGACTTGATCGATCAGGCAGCAGGAATGTCTCATCATGGCATATAGAAGGAATAGAAACAAAAAAACAACATGAGTGTATATACCCGTACTTCCTTCAGCCAGGATCCGATGGAAAACAAGAACTCCCCAAAACCTCCCAACCCCTTTAGAAAGGATTCCAACCTTCACTGGCTATAGCCCTGGCTCTCCCTTGCAGGGACTTAACTTTATCCATGTGGACTTGAACATTGTAACTAGTGCCTGTCATCCTGTACAACAGTCTTCTGCTATGAACTCACAGAAACCCCCCTTTAGCCGCTAATAGATAATCAAGTGCCATCTTTTCCAGTAATAGGCACTGTTGCTGTTACTGTGAGATCTCCCTTACAGCTTCAACGGTTTCATTGAACATTCCATTCACAATGGATGAGAAATTGTTAAATTGTTTCCTAAGTTCAATCCCTACCCTGTACAAGCAGGAAACCATGCCCAGGCCTTTTTGGAGTTGGTGAACAATTTCCTTTTAGCTGTCCCTGCCATTCTTACCTTCTCTCGCGCCATCAGATCCTCATGATCGGCCACGACGTAAGATGCTGGAACGCAGCATAAGAAGTAATAGGGGGCCTGTTAGAATCGCACAGGGGGACTCTAATGGTCCCGTGCATTGTGCAACAACAGGACAGTCTGGGGGATTCCTCCCTCATTCTGCATGTCACACTCTTCCTCCCAACAGATGTAATCTAGTCTATTGGTGTTACTAGAAAAGGCTGGGGGTCTGATTCATAAGATTGACTGTTATACCTTTCTCACAAACCGTGGATCCTACAAAACTATTCCTCTTACCAAACTTAAAGTTAAAGCACACTTGTAGGCCAATTACCGTATTTTTCCGTGTATAAGACGCCCCCATGTATAAGACGCCCCCCACTTTTCCAACCCAAAATTAAGAAATCAATAATAAAAGAGGTCCAAACTGTCTCTCTGCAGCTCTATTCCCATGCTCTTTTGCATAGGAGATTACATTGAGTTTAAATTTAGCAGAGTAAGACAATTGCTTACCAGTATTCATTTTTTTATTTTCTGACATCTGGGCTCCGGTCACTGACGCATCTGCACACTCTCCTCTGGCATCTGCACACTTCCAATCCATTCACCTCCTCCTCCAATCACGGCATCAGCACCTCCTCCTCCAATCACGGCATCAGCACGTCCTCCTCCAATCACGGCATCAGCACCTCCACCTCCAATCACAGCTTTGGCTGACGTCAGTAACAAGGCGGAAGCCTCTTTGACAGACTACGCACCCGCGCGGCTCTCCCTTCACTCCTCACTGACTGACTGCTCACTCACTCCTCACTGCTGACCGTGTATAAGACGCCCCTCGATCTACAGTACTGCAATTTTAGCAAAAAATAGCATCTTATACACGGAAAAATACGGTAGTTGTTCAGATACCCATACTGGTTTTGTGAGGGAGGGGCAAAAACCAGAGCTAATGTTGAAACTGTAACTAATTTTATCTTCTAGAAATGTATCGTTAAGTTAAGTTAGCTAGTGTCTTTTTGAGATCTTTGCTAGTTTTTTTCCCTGTGTTTGCTTTTGCCAATATGAACATCATATATACTCATACATACATACATATACACACATACACATCCATGTCATGTACTGCTGCCACTGCCGGGGTATTAAAGTGGTTGTCAACTTGTGACAACCACTTTAACTTACGGGTAAGCCTATGATAAGGCTTACCTGTAGGTGCACTGCATATCTCCTAAACCTGTATGGTTCAGGAGATATGCAGTGTTGAAGCTGTGCCAACGTCACGTCAGCACATGCGCAGTGAAGGAAAGGCCTGCATGCCGTTCCTCCACAGCGACCGTGCCGTGACTGGCGGCTCCCGCGCACATGCGCAGGAGTGACGTCACGCGGCTCCGGCCAGTCACAGTGCTGGAGCCGCGGCCCCGGAAGGAAGAGGGGCAGAAGATGGATGCCGCCAGCAGAGGAGACAGCGTGGACGCCGCAGGCTTCGTTTGCAGGTAAGTGTCACATAATGGGCTACTATGCAATGCATAGTAGCCCATTATGTTTCTACTTTACAGGGGAACATAGAGGAAGTAAACCCCATCTGGGTTTACTTCCTCTTTAAGGCTTAGTGGAGGCCTAGAGCGTACCCAGCAGTGGGTCCTGTTCACTGTTTTAGCTAGTTGGAGGTGCATTTTAAAAAAACAAGTTGGGATGTTTTATCGTTTCCCCTGCTAAAATACACTAAGCTAAATAATATAAATAAAAAGATACTCCTCAGTCTTTGATGTGGTTGAGCAGCTTCTTGCAGTGGCTGGCATAGATACAGTTGTCTCGTCCCTCAAGCTTTAGGGAGGTCGGTGTCGTCAGCTGAACCCGGTATGGACCATATCGTCCTACTAGGTCACAAACTTGGTTAGAATTAGAGAGGTTAGTATTGTTAGTTTGAAAATTGTCATTATCACCACCATTATCTCCCCCCCCCTTTCTTCCTCATTACAAAGAGGAAGAAGAAATGCACTGTTTAGAATGGCGCAGAAAAAAAATAAATAAATAATGGCCACTGAGATTCCCACTTTGATCTAATGAAACAAAAATGCAATTTTCCTAATTTCCAGCTCCTTTGTTGTCTCCTCTCAGGCTCACCATCAGGACTGCTCCAGAACCTCTGGAACTCCCTACCCCAGTATGTCTAGCCAGGCCCTACCCTTTTCACCACTAAGTGACCCTCAAAAATTAATTTACTCAGGGACACAAAAGTAGATGCGCGGTGACACTGGGCAGGAAGCAGGTGTGAAATACCCTTGGAGACACACAGATAGTCCGCTAAGGACATTAACATACCTTAGCCTGGGGCGATGAGCTAGATTTGAAAAGAAAGGGATGGCTGAGTGTGTATCTAATTGAAATACCCCTGGGGGGGGGGGTTACTAGTCTTGAACACAACTCTTGTGAGCTCCTTGCAAGTTAAAGTTCTACTTTGACCAAAATAAGAATATCACAATTTGTACATTTCCTAAAACCAATAACAAACCTCTGTAACTCTTACTTGCACGTTCCTACAAAAATAACGTATTATTACATACAAACAATGAGAATAAGACATAAGACAAACATATAGATACAAATGCAAGGGAGGTATTTCATAGTTACCATGCTACTTAAAAAAAAAAACTAAGCAAAACAAAGACGAAAACCACACGGAGTAAACACACAATTGGTTAGGTTAGGCTTTAACCAGCAACGTTATTTCCAGGGGCTAAAACAATACATTCCACAATGACCAGAAAATCATGTAATACACATCCAATCCTTCCCCGGCTTCCCTTACTGGAACACGTACCTGCAGCTATCCCCTCTGGCCAAGTATACATATGTGCTTCATCCGGACTGAAACTGCCTTCTGTATATCCTGTTGGTACACGATAATAGATTTCTGAAACCACAATTTCACTATATCTAACATCTTTGTTGCCTGGAGCCTGGTCCTAATTCAGTAATGAACTTCTCCCACCTCCAGACATCAAAGGAACCTTCCAACGGGATCCACCATCTAGTACCCTTGGACCAGTTATTCCACTTTTTGAGGGGTCACATGGCCTGAGCCCCAAACACAGACTTTATGTACCGTGAAGCTGTTTGGCTAGATTGAGAGGCCTCACTTCCCCCCTCAGACATGGACGGCGAATTGCCCATGATGATTCAAATCGACTTTTGCAAGTTTAAGAGCAACACTGCCGGGTGCCTTTCACAGTGCTAGCTTGCTCTGATTAGTATACACAGCTTCCCCGCCGGTCAGCTAGAAACCTCAACCTGGTGGATTTGTACGACTATACAGTTCAGCAACTACCACTTGCTCCCCACGCCCGGTACTGACACGGTTACACGTGGGGCGGGTTCCAGAATCTGCTCCTCACACGTTGAAGGTTGAAACAAGCGTGTCGCTTTCTCCCATTTCACGTAGACCGGCCCAAAGTACACACGTGCGTTTCGACCTAACCCGTGCAGCCAAACAGCCACGGATGTACAATTAAATCCTCACTATACAAACCTTGGCTTCAGTCTATTCCTTGATGTTATACTAAAAAAAATGGAGATGCCGGTTACCGATTACACACTGAAAAGTATAATGTCTCTACCTGGAACACAAACTACGTAGAAAACACTATAACTGTAACACTAACTGCAAATTAGCACAAAACAAGCCTGATTTTAATTAAAACTGAACAAGAATGGATCATATACTCCACACTGTAGTCTATCATTGAAAAGCAATGGTTACCCTATGAAAAAGCTGGTTAACCATAAATGCCTACATAAAACTGAAAAAATTATTAAAAACAAAAAAGCTATATCCAAAAACAAGGATAAAACACGACAACAGCTGAATTGTATAAAGATGCTAAATCTGAACAAGTTAAACAAAGCTGTTAGCTAGCCAAACAAATGCAAAAAATTCCTGTAAAAACGTCCCTCAATACTAGATTTCAACTAAAAAACAGAGAGACTCCATTCAAAACCGACCTTCAGTACACAAAATCAGGTAATGACTCTTATAAAAAGTTGCCTTTTTAAACAAATGTGAAAAAACTGTTAAAAATAAAAACCTAAAAAGACAAAATGATGTGACAGAATTCAAAATGGCGTCTTAGCCAAGTGGTTCTTTGTTACTACACCAAGATGGCGACAAGACCCAAGATGGCGACTACACCACGTAGGTTATACCACAACAAAAAATGGCAGCAAGTGAAGTAATATTACAACCTCGTGGCCCTCAGTATCAGGATAAAATTACGCCAAACACGTGCTGGGAACAAAATTGCTCCACTGAGAACCAACAACCACAGTAAAAATGAGGCACAAACAAACGATAGAGCAAACACGTGGATTTTCGTGTTAGAACAAAAGATAACACTAAAAACAAATAAGACAGAATTTATCAATACTGATTTTCGGTTGCACGGCGCCATTCGCCACTAGAAACTCAGTACAAAACTGGGATATCTATGCTCTACTCAAACTTCGGCGTCTAAAACAACCACCAGTTTCACTAACAAATGAGTTGTGTTATAAACAGACAGAATAAAAGTTGAATTACAGTGTAAAAAGCACAAAATCTCTTTACGATTACAATACTGAGTCTAAACTAAATCTGCTGCCAAAAACCAAGCACATACACAAGCTATACCAAAAGGCGCGATCTGTCATCAAACACAGCGCAAAAAGACCTATATACACTGTAATGTTAACTCGGTTTCACACTTAGAGATGAATAGCCATCTAACAACAGTCTATTGCCTGTCTCTACCAAAAACTGAATTACAGTATTAGATTCCGCAAAACAACAAATTAAACATAAAAACCAAAATGATTCTACTAAAATGGAATTCAGTACAAAAACAGACTATTTTCACTTGAGATGGAAATATTGCGCAAAAACAAAGCAATTAAAGCCAGAAACTGAAATTCCTGCAAAAGATGACTTCATTTCACAAAATGCTGAAATTCGGTCCAAAAGCAGAATAATTTCACCCAGAACCAAAATTCAGCATAAACAAAATTGTAGTTGTAACAATTTTTCAACAAAATGGTGGTATTACCAACTGAAATTCAGTTGCCATTCCCGTCAAAAGCAGCGCAAACTGAAATTTCTCCCCTTTCTCCCTCTGTGGAGGAAATTATAATAAGCTATATGCATTATATTTCGATTGCGCTAATAAGTGCACTTTTTAGCTCTTTTGCATAATGCATTTTGAACACACTCACATGGTCGCTCCCAATTTAGTCCTGAAAACCAGTCGGAGTGTCTTTATTTTATATGGATGAAACAGGGGTAACAAAGGGGCTTGGTGGCTTCACAATCAGCCAATCAGCCTCCAAGGCACAGTCACATGACAGCAGCTCAATACAATATAACAACCAATGACACACTTGTTTATATTCAAACGATACAATAAGAAGGTGCTGCATGCATGTGGACAAGCTGGGCAGCCTGTATGAGTCCCAGGTGTTGTGTGGATGGAGAGGCACACCCTAGATTATAATGAAAGCCATGTGGAAACATGGCTCCCATTGAAACCAACACGTTACCTCACAGAAGCTGTCCCGCCAAAACCCCACGCATGCAAAGCCAACTCTACCATTACAATGAATCCTATGTAATATAGTCCATAGAGCTATATTTAATAGTGATTATATTACTGTTCCATTAACCACTTCAGAAGGATTTCCCACTTTAGGACAAGAGCACTTTTTGCGATTTGGCACTGCGTCGCTTTAACTGATGATTGCGTGATCGTGCAACGTTGTACCCAAACAAAATTTGCGTCTTTTTTCCCCCACAAATAGAGCTTCCTTTTGGTGGTATTTGATCACCTCTTCGTCATTTCTGATCACCGCTATAAACAAAAGAAGAGCAACAATTTTGCAAAAAAACCCAAATTTCTTATTTTTTTGCTAAAATACAAATAAAAAAAAATATAAAAAAAAAATTTTCCATTAGTTTTGGCCGATTTATATTCTTCCTCATATTTTTGGTTAAAAAAAAATCGCAATCGGTGTTTATTGAGTGGTTTGCACAAAAGTTGCAGCGTTTACGGATGATGAGAATTAATTTCTGGGGTTTTTATTTTTTTTATTTTTTACTAGTAATGGTGGCGATCTGCGATTTTTAGTGGTACTGTGATATTGCGGCGGACATGTCAGACCATTTTGGCACTATAAAAATGCACTGATTACTGTGTAAATGCCATTGGCAGTGAAGGGGTTAACCTGGAGGGGGCGCTCTAAGGGTTAACTGTGTTCCTGGGCGTGTTCTAACTGTATGTGGGCTGGCCTGGCAGGGGGAGGGGAGTGATCACGGCTTCCATATACAGGAAGCCTGTGATCACAGCCCTTCCCCCTCTATGAGAACGGAGATCCATGTTTACATACACAGACCTCCGTTCTCTCACTGCAGGGGAGCCATCGCGGGTAGCCGGCGGCGATCGAGTCCGCCCTACCTGCTCCCTGGCCCCCTCACGGGCACAGCGAATACCGGTAAACCGACACTGGGAGACACTGTGACAATACATAATTAACACATCCTAATAAAATTTCTACAACAGGTTGTTTTTCAGGGTTTGTGCTTGGCCCCTTCGTTCCAGTCTAGGGACCTCTTGGGTGTCAGCATACCAAGAAATTTTGGACAATTTCATGCTCCCAACTTTGTGGGAACAGTTTGGGGATGGCCCCTTCCTGTTCCAAAATGACTGCGCACCAGTGCACAAAGCAAGGTCATGGATGACATGGATGAACAAGTTTGGGATAAATCCAATAAAGAAAACATGGTTTCATGTGCCTTCTACAGCAGTGGTTCTCAACCCTGTCCTCAAGTACCCCCAACAGGCCATGTTTGCAGGATTTCCTTTATCTAAAGCACAGGTGCTTTAAATCAGAGAGTCAGTGCTGAAATCTTGAAAATATTTAAAAAAAAAAAAAAGTCAATGGCTTGGTATTTTGGACAGCTATTTTATCTAATAAATTCCCAAAACATGGCCTGTTGAAGACAGAGTTGAAAATCACTGTACTACAGGATACTAATGACACAAACGGATGCAATAAACATTACTAACATGAGGTGACAATCTGTAATGTATAAACTATACCAGCTGACAACACTTGACCCAATGACTTCCTATCAAATCTGAGGCCACTAATCTGTGCCCTATCCTTTACAAACAGGAAAACATTCATACAGAACTCTGATCCACACAATGAAGTGTCTACAATACCATGAAAGGATTTTGCTGACAATTTCCTTTCTGCACAAAAAAAATGCAACAATTCAGAACAACTGCAAAAAGAAAACCAAGAAATAGCATTTTTGCTTCAAGGTTCAGAAAGGTCTCTGAGCCTCATTTCAAACTGCATGACATCATGCTACATAAGTAATTAAAAATAATTCCGCAATGATAAACACCTCGTTGGAGATATACGAGGTGAAACATTACGGATTACCATCTGTATTTTTTATGAGCTCAAGGCTAATTCTAGTAAATGTTATTAAACGGAGCAGTAGGAAGATGGTGGCATTAAGGCTTCAGGCAAGCAGCTAGAAAATCGGCATACATGACTTGTACCTATTCTACCTCTCAGGGGATGCTGAATTCTGCTCATCCAGTCTTGTGATCCAGGCAATCCAGACAGTTTTATGACCTCACTTTTTCTATGGCAGTTAAAGTGATTGTAAAGCTTGGTATTTAAAGAGGTGCCCCCCCCCCCACGAAAAATTAAAAGTCAGCAGCTACAAATACTGTAGCTGCTGACTTGCAATATTAGGACACTTACCTGTCCAGCATTCCCACAATGTTGGCACCCAAGCCGATTTTCGGATCAGCTGTCGGATGGTGCTGCCGCCATTGCTGGTAAAGGTACCCGGCAGATTAGCCTTGCGGCTTCACGGCCGGGTCCCTACTGCGCATGCGTTAAGAGCGCTGCGCTTTCCAATTGGCTCGACGGCGGAGGTAGGGGGCCGAACTTCCGAGGGACCTTACATCACCGTAAGTGGGGAAGGAGTACCTGTCAAAAACAGGTACCCCTCCCCTCCCCCCTAAAAAGGTGCCAAATGTGGCAGATAAGAGGAAATTCCATTTTTATGTAGAACTTCGCTTTAAAAAGAAAAAAAATATATACTTACCTGCTCTGTGGAATGGTTTTGCACTGGTAGATGGTTCAGGTACAGATTTAAAGTGTTACTAAACCCTGGACCCTGCATTCAATATATCTGGTCCCCCCGCAGCAGTGTTTCTCAACCTTTTTTAAGTCAAGGCACCCTTTAAAATGATGGACAATCTCAAGGCACCCCATTCTAAAATGTAAAAAATGAATAGTTTTACATAATGCGGCAGCATCGGCACAAATAGGACCCCCAAACTTAGAGGGGATTTATTCTGCCAGAGTAAATACACCTTTGCACACTGGTACCAACTAGTATTCCAGCGTTTCTCCTCTCCCTTAGTTTCTCTCCATCACTCAGCTTATGTCACCCCAGTGTTGACGGAGAGGGTCAAATACGGATGCTGTGCAGGAGATCAACACCCTTCTTATCAACACTGATAACATCACTAGCTGTTAGGACGCTGGCGGCTGGAAGGTTGAAATGGTGCACAATGAAAACCTGTGGCTTTGTATAACTAAAAGGCAGACTAAAATCCACTTGCTGGCTTGTATACATATTTGGGCATTTGCCAAGGCACCCCTGAAGAAACCTCAAGGCACCCTGGTTGAAAAAGGCTGTCCCACAGTGTACAGAACATGGAAATACAATTGTTTTAGTAAATATAAACTGCTAAATACCTTTTTCCATCAGCAGTATATAGCAGTCTTGTGACTTCTATCAGTGTCTGGCTGAGCACTGGTTAAAGCTTGTAGAAGGAGTTTCCATTCTACTCTGATTGTCCTATGAGGCTGCAGGATCTCTGGCCCTCTGCCTGGACTGTGGCTGCACAATTAACCCTTTAGGGACAACAAGCATGTTTTATTGCATATACAGATTGATTTCACGATTGTCGGTTTAATAACACTTTAACAATCATTTAAAGTTACGATTTGTATAAAAAAACAAACAAAAAAAAACATCATATTGTTACATGTACGGTGAACATGAAAAACAGCTCATAGTTCTTGCCCACATCCATTACATTCCCAAATCTAAAGCTGGCCATACTACAAATCCAATTTGATCAGTTTCCTGCTGAATCAGACAAAATCCCTTCCTTCGGTGACCTGGTCAGCACCACCTGGGCTCGAAAACAGTCAATATAGGACTTTTGGCAACTGAGCCAGGGGGAGGACTCTCAGCCGAACAGTGCCTGCAGCCAAACAGATGCAAGCACTACTTGGATATTCTGACAGTCACAGTGCTGGCTATCAAAATACAGTAGCTGGCACTGAAGACTCACCCATACATATAGCGTGAATAGGGGAACTGAACGATTTCCCTTAGAGAAATGTTATGTTATAGCGTATGGCCAGCTTAAGTCATGCTGTACAGGGCATTACAGGAAGCCAGTATTAAGATAGATAGGCATACGCATGTTACACAGTTAAAATTCATTATTTTTTCTATGAAAGTGGAGTTACCCTTTAACATTATATTGAATGGAAGAACCCCCCCCCCCCCCCCCAAAAAAAAAAAGTATTTTGCTAGAGTTGCATTAGGGAAAAAAAATTCATCCTACACCTTCAAACTTTTTCAGCACTACGGTCAAAAACAATGTTTGATTTATCACTATTAAAGTGGAACTTCACTCTCCCAAACAACATTGATTATTTTCTGCTACCATTAGTAAATAGATAAGAAAGTATATCATGTCTATTTGTTTTAAACATATTTTTACATTTCTTCAGTTACTTCCTGATTTGCATGCTTAGGCAAATGATGACATACATCACAGGAGTCTTCAGGAGGATCAACAACTGGGTTACTTTTAAATAACCCAGGAGTCTTCAGAAGGGGAGGAGAGAGGAGGGGGAGGGGGTTCTCTGCTAAGCACACTCTCCTGCATGCATGCTTGAGCTAAGGGTAGATGGATTCCAAGAAGTAAATGCTACATGAATCGTTTGCCCTTACTCAAGATGGCCACGGCCAGGAATGCTAGGGGGTTGTTTTTCAAAGTGATTTCTCAACAAAATAAAGCATAGAGACATGGATAGATGGGGGATTTTGCTTTGAATATTAAAAATGAATTAAATTGAGTTTTTAGTTTGTGGTGCCTAGATGCAGCGAAGATCCGCTTTAACCACTTCAGCCCCGGAAGGATTTCACACTTTAGGACCAGAGCCCTTTTTGCGATTTGGCACCGCGTCGCTTTAACTGACAATTGCGCGGTCGTGCGACGTTGTACCCAAACAAAATTTGCGTCCTTTTTTTCCCACAAATAGAGCTTTCTTTTGGTGGTATTTCATCACCGCTACGTCATTTCTGATCGCCGCTATAAACAAAAGAAGAGCGACAATTTTGCAAAAAAACCCAAATTTCTTACTTTTTCCTAAAATACAAATACAAAAAAAAAAATACAAAAAAACATTTTTTTTATCAGTTTTGGCCGATTTATATTCTTCCTCATATTTGTGATAAAAAAAATTGCAATCGGCGTTTGTGGATTGGTTTGCGCAAAAGTGGCCGCGTTTACGGACGATGAGAATTAATTTCTGGGGTTTTTATTTATTTAATTTTTTTTTACAAGTAATGGCGGCGATCTGCGATTTTTAGTGGTACTGCGATATTGGGGCGGACATGTCAGACCATTTTGACACTTTTTTGGGACCATTGGCATTTATACAGCGATCAGTGCTATAAAAATGCACTGATTACTGTGTAAATGCCATTGGCAGTGAAGGGGTTAACCTGCAGGGGGCGCTCTAAGGGTTAACTGTGTTCCCTGGGCGTGTTCTAACTGTGTTTGGGCTGAACAGCCCTTCCCCCTCTCACAGAACGGAGGTCCGTGTTTACTCACAGACCTCCGTTCTTTCACTCCGGGGGGGGGTATCGAGAGTAGCCAGTGGAGATCGAGTCTGCCGCACCTGCTCCCTGCCCCCCCCCCGACACAGTGCGCGATCTCGCAGCCGCCATCGTATGACGGCGGTTTGCGTTATCGAGCCACTTTGTCGCCGTCAACCTGCGGTTGACGGTCGGCAAGTGGTTAAAGAGGAACTTTACTTTTATGATAAAAATTACAAAGGCACCTCTTAGGCTAGGTGCACACTTGTGTGGATCCGGGAACAATTGCAAAATTGTGCAATTGCCTGATCAGCAGGCACAACGCTCTGCTCTTTAGCAAATGTGAGGGGTTCATTGAATCTTTAATGGCACCCCTATGCAGTGGCAAAACACCCATATTTTTGCACACACAGCATCATGCAATTCCATGCGGCGTGATTTAGTTTTCAGGATTTCTTTACCCACGTTCCTCACAGGTACAGCAGCCCATTCAAAAGTGCCGCAAGTGTGAGCCTAGCCTTAGAAATATTCAGTAGCAATGTATAAACAGATAGTTATAGGCAATTACAGGCTTTCATATGTTTCCATAGCTTATTTTTCTTTTCCTCCCAATTCCTCTCTTGGTGGCCCTTTTTACTAAGGACAGAAAAATCCATCTCCATTTAATTTCTGGAGGGGTTTAAAATAGTTTCCTATACCAATACCTGTATAATCCCTCTGCATAGAACACTGGATCTGGCTCCTGGAACATGCGACAGGAACTTCCCATGTAGCTGTGAAGCCGGTTCCATCACCAGTGCCTTTCTCAACCAGAAAAATGGAAAAACTGATTGCGAGTAAAAGCAAAAAATAAATAAATCATATCATACCACAATATATATGTAGCGGGGTGCTAAATTTGTTAGGCTGTCAGGCAAAATATATTTGCAAGACACTACTGGTCTTGCTGTGATTTGTATACCTGACCACTAAACTTTCTCCAATGTACTTCTCCACCATGTCAGTAGGTGGCACTGCTGCCTAAGATATGGGTGTAATAAGTCATAATATTGCAGAACATTCTGGAGTGGTCTCATTCTTTTCCCAGCCAATCCACTCGGTGGAAAGTGATCAGAGGAGGTTCATTACTACCATGGGACCATCAGGGAAGTCCATTCAACTGCCAGACCCAAGGTATTATTGGTGATGTAAAATGTGCTGTTTGATCTGAAAGTTTATTTTGCTGCCAGTGGGAAATCACTGGACCTGTTTGGATAAAGTAACCGCTGAAGAAACGCATACATGTACTGTACTTGTCGGGAATTCTGTTATTTGCCACAGCCCTGTTTCTGTTAAAGCTGTGATGTTTGAAGAATTGGATTTACTCTAAGCTGAAGCTCTGCTACCTGTTTGAAATTATGATATCTTAAGTAACTATGAGATGTTATTCTGCTATTTGCCAGAGGGAGTGCTATTGCAAATGGACATTCTGAAGCTACTGTGGGTCTCTTCAGTTTTTTCTCTACCACTAGTAGCCTAAAGTGACTTGCATCAAGTTTTGAGCCTGTGACGGACATTCTGGAGCTTCTATTGGGTCTCTTCACTCTCTTCTCCACCAGTAGTTGCCTCAGGTGCCTCACAAGATGTACTCTGTAGCTGGACATTCTGAAGCTCTGCTGGGTCTCAACAAAAAGAAAATATACAGGTAAAAAGTCAGTGGTCTCTCTCTCACCCCAGCAGCAGCCTAAAGTGCCCTACAGCTGACATGTTACAAAAAGGAAATAAGTCATATTGGGACACGTCAGAGATATGCTGTTGTTTGGTTGGTGCATGTCTTTGCACTTCTGGCTTGTGTATAGTTCGCATTGCTGAACTTTGGACTTACAGAGACAGGATGCCATCTTTTCCAATCTTTTTGGATACTTTGCTTGGAGAAGTTGCCCATTGACCTTTAAGGATACGGGGGCAATGTGTAAAGCCTAGCTAGGTAGTCAGGCAAGGAGGTACTGAGTGCCAAGTTTTCACCCTAGCCAGATTACTTAACTACATGGACTGCAACAATTCAAGTACTCTTTTTGTATAGATTAGGTATGGATAATTGAGTAAGTGGAACCTCATTCGTAGTACTTAGTGTATATAGCATTTTGGAACAAAGTATTATCCTCCAGGGGATAATGCGTTGTTCATATTGTTAAGTAGTCAGATTTTGTATGCTAGTAAGTGATAGTGTAGACTGTGATAGAATATTAGGATTCTGGTAGGATGTATGTTTTCTTTTTGTCTTTCAGGGGCTCCTGAGACCTTCAAGTCCTGCTTGGCTAAGGAGAGACCACCTTTTTTCACAATTTTGCAATAATTCAGCGATAGGATATTTTGCGTGTGTTTTCCCTTCTTTTGTTCTTTTTACAGATGTTCCTGTGTCTGCATGCACTCCTTGTCTAAGATAAGGCCAACCTCACCTCAAGTTGTGCAGAAGTGCTTACTCAGGTTTAAGTCCTCCTTTGGTAAGGAGAGACAATGGTGTATATTTTTGATTGATAACAGTTTTTCTATTAGGTAGATAGATAGGTATAAGCTGCAGATAATGGTGACATGTTTTGATATTTAGCATTTTTCTATTTCAGTGGAAATGCCACCTGTATTTGTAGCAAAAGTTATCCTTCCCTGTTCCCATCCCTATTCAAATTTAGCCAGGACACCCTGCAGACATTTTTCTTTTTCCACCGCAGACTCCGGGGATGGAGTCTATTTTGAAGGGGGGGTGAGTGTACTTCTCCACCATGTCAGTAGGTGGCACTGCTGCCTAAGATATGGGTGTGATAAGTCATAATATTCCAGAACATTCTGGAGTGGTCTCATTCTTTTCCCAGCCAATCCACTCGGTGCAAGTGCATTGTGGGTAGGTGGGAGGAGACCATATATTGGGAGGAAGTCATGTGATCAGGGGAGAATCCAGCCCAGCTCATCTGGGGAGAGGTGAGAGTCCAGCCCAGCTCCGCTGGGGTAGGCCCCAGTCGCTCTCCCAGTTCGCTGGGAGGGGCCTGTGTTATAGAAACCTTGTGGCTGCTAGGCCTGAGTCCTTAGGCCTATCCAGGGGTCCCGGCTGCCAGGAGACCCATGCCTGTCCAGAAGATGTAAAGTGTTGTGGTGTGCCTGCCCAGGATCTGCTTCAGTAAGGGAACTGTGATAGAGTTCCGTGGACCTGTGAGTGTACTCTGTTCATTTCCAAGTCAGGATCCACCCAAGCCCAAAGAACTGTGAGAGAGTTCTACATGTTTGTGAGTACATTCCGTTGTTGCCAAATTGGGATCCACTGAAGCTTAGAGAACTAAGAGGGAGTTCTACAGATCCGCAAGTGTAATGTTTGTTTTTGGGGTTGCTAAGTGAGACAGCCACGTGTCAGAGTGTTCAGAAGAGGCTGCAGCCTGTTATGCTGTCTCACTGTGTTTTTGCCTGAGAGTCTGCCTGCCTATTCATATTTTTGACTGTTGCTGAAAGGGTGTCCTGAGCTCCCTACCCCTCTCTCCTTGCTCTTGTGTGAAGAATAAACGTTATTCTGTTCAAGCATCAGAAAAGTGATTGGTGTTCAGCTTCTTTCGATATACCCCTAGACAACTAGAGATACGAAAGTGCAAGGGTTGTACTGTCAGAGTAGTAAATTATATCATCAAATTCAGCCGCTCCTACGGGGGTAAGCGATACATATATATATATATATATATATATATATATATACATACACACACATTTTATTATACAGTATCTAACAAAAGTGAGTACACCCTCACATTTTTGTAAATATTTTATTACATATTCTCATGTGACAACACTGAAGAAATGACACTTTGATACAATGTAAAGTAGTGCGTGTACAGCTTGTATAACAGTATAAATTTGCTGTCCCCTCAAAATAACTCAACACACAGCCATTAATGTCTAAACTGCTGGTATCAAAAGTGAGTACACCTCTAAGTTAAAATGTCCAAATTGGGCCCAGTTAGCCATTTTCCCTCCCCAGTGTCATGTGACTCATTAGTGTTACAAGGTCTCAGGTGTGAATGTGGAGCAGGAGTTTTAAATTTGGTGTCATCGCTCTCACTTTCTCATACTGGCCACTGCAAGTTCAACATGGTACTAGAGGATAGAGGATATGAAAAAAAGAATTGTTACTCTACATAAAGATGGCCTAGGCCAGTGTTTCTCAACTTCAGTCCTCAAGGCACACCAACAGGTCATGGTTTTCAAGATTTCCATTATTTTGCACAGATGATTTGATCAGTTTCACTGCATTAATAATTACCACAGCAATTTCACCTGAGGAAAATCCTGAAAACATGACCTGTTGGTGCGCCATGAGGACTAGAGTTGAGAAACACTGGCCTAGGCTATAAGAAGATTGCCAAGACCCTGAAACTGAGCTGCAGCACAGTGGTCAAGACCATACAGCGGTTTGACAGGACAGGTTCCACTCAGAACAAGCCTCGCGATGGTCGACCAAAGAAGCTGAATGCATGTGCTCAGCGTCATATCCAGAGGTTGTCTTTGGGAAATAGACGTATGAGTGCTGCCATCATTACTGCAAAGGTTGAAGGGGTGGGGGTCAGCCTGTCAGTGCTCAGACCATACGCTGCACACTGCATCAAATTGGCCTGCATAGCTCTCATCCCAGAAGGAAGCTTCTTCTAAAGATGATGCACAAACTGACTTTGTCAACAATAAAAACATATTCAACCATAAAGATGGTGCACAAGAAAGCCTGCAAACAGTTTGCTGAAGACAAGCAGACTAAGGACATGGATTATTGGAACCATGTCCTGTGGTCTGATGAGACCAAGGTAAACTTATTTGGTTCAGATGGTGGCAAGCGTGTGTGGCGGCAACCAGGTGAGGAGTACAAAAAGACAAATGTGTCCTCCCTACAGCCAAGCATGGTGGTGGGAGTGTCCTGCCCTGGGGCTGCATGAGTGCTGTCGGCACTGGGGAGCTACAGTTCATTGAGGGAACCATGAATGCCAACATGTACTGTGACTCGAGCTGCACAATTATGGCCAAAATGAGAACCACTATTTTTTTGCTTATAATAAAGATCAAGATTCTTGCGGTGTAATATCTTACATATACAAAAAAAAATGGGCTAACAGCACTGTTTAGTTTTTTTTTTTTTTGAAAGTGTAATTTTTCTCAAAAAATTGCGCTTGAAAGACTGCTGCACAAACACCGTGTGACATAAAATATTGCAGCAACCTCCATTTTATTCTCTAGGGTCTCTGCTAAAAATATATATATAATGTTTGGGGGTTAAGTAATTTTCTAGCAACTTACTGGTAAGCAACAAATGTCAGAAAAGATTTAAGCCTCGTACACACGCGCAGATTGTTGGACAACCGAACGTCCAACTTTTGTTCAAATTGGTTGTTGGTGGTTTTGTCTAGCGTATTGACATGAGTCAAGTAATCGGCCAACAAAGGCGAACGTAGTGAGGTGTTACGAGCGTATAATGAGGAAGTTCAAGTGAATGTGATTTGTTACATAGTTCTTGCCAAACCAATCTATTAACCTTCTATGAGGAGGTGAGCGGCCATCTAGATAAGGGAAGGCTTGTAGTGGTGGTCTGGATTTTGCAAAGGCATTTGATACAGTTCCCCATAAACGTTTACTGTAAAGGTCCCTTAACATGGATCAAAGGGTGAATACATGGATTGAAAACTGGCTGCAGGGGCGAGTCCAGAGGGTGGTGTTAAATGGGGAATACTCAGAATGGTCTGGTGTAGAAAGTGGGGTTCCCCAGGCGGATGATACCAAGCTAAGCAGGGCAATAAATTCTCCACAGGATGTGGAAACATTGTAAGAAGATCTGAATAAATTAATGGGGTGGGCAGACAAGTGGCAAATGAGATTTAACGTAGAAAAATGTAAGGTAATGCATTTGGGTACCAAGAACATGAATGCAAACTACTCACTAGGGGGAGAGCCCCTGGGGGAATCGAGGATGGAAAAATACCTAGGGATCCTAGTAGAGAACAGGCTCAGCAGTGGCATGCAATGCCAAGCTGCTGCAAGCAAAGCTAACAAAGTGTTGGCATGCATCAAGAAAGGGATAAACTTCAGGGATAAATCAATAATTCTCCCACTATACAAGTCCCTGGTGAGGCCGCACCTGCAGTATGCCATCCAGTTCTGGGCACCAGTCCTCAGGAAGGACGTCCTGGTATTGGAAAGGATTCAGAGAAGGGCAACAAAGCTTGTTAAGGGATTAGAGGACCTATGTTATGAGGAAAGATTACAAGCACTGAACTTATTCTCTCTGGAGAAAAGACGCTTGAGAGAGGATATGATTTCAATGTACAAATACTGTACTGGTGACCGCGCTATAGGGGCAAAACTATTCAGCGCGAGGGAAAACACGAAGACACGCGGCCATTCACTGAGAATGAAAGAAAGGCGGTTTAACCTTAAGATGCGTAGGGGTTTCTTTACGGTAAGAGCAGTGAGAATGTGGAATTCTCTTCCAAAAACAGTGGTTTCTGCTGGTAGTATAGATAATTTCAAAAAACTATTAGATGCACACCTAAGGGACCACAACATTGGGGGATATACAACGTAATACTGACATAAAAACACACACATGGGTTGGACTTGATGGACTTGTGTCTTTTTCCAGTCTCACTGACTATGCAACTATGTAACATAGTTAGTCAGGTTGAAAAAAGACACAAGTCCATCCAGTTCAACCAAAAAAAAAAAAAAATATATATATATATATATATATATATATAAAACCAAATAATCCCATATACAATCCTTCA
>BLSH010437842.1:93428-104532 GCA_018402905.1 Glandirana rugosa
AGGATTAAGTGTTAACTCGAGACAGTAAAGTTTTGGTAACATAGAGTAAAAATCCCTGAGGAATTACTGACCTTATCATGGTGACCTAACCGCATCCCGGTTACACCACGGGTATAAATTTTTCCCTAGTTTCAGAAATGGTTCATTGATACCTGGATAATCAAATTGAAGATATCGACCCTTCTATGACCTCTCAAATTATTTTCTGGTGTATCTACTCAAGAACAACCTGTTTTTGTAAAATTCGTTGTCTGTCGTACCTAAGTATTTTCTGTCTTCAACAGTTTGTTTGGACTAAAGAAAAATACTCCTCCATTCATTTTGGAAACTGTCTCCCCACCGATTCAGAGTAAGAATCATTAACCACTACTCTCTGAATTCGGTCTTTTAGCCAGTTTTCTATCCATTTACAAATTGATCTTTCCAAGCCTGTAGACTTTACCTTACACATTACCGTGTGTGGGGAATGGTGTCAAACGCTTTCGCAAAATCCAAGTAAACTACGTCCACAGCCACCCCTCTGTCAAAGGTTTTACTTACCTCCTCATAAAAAGAAATCAGGTTTGTTTGACAACTTCTGTCTTTTATGAATCCATGCTGTCTGTTGCTTAAAATGTTTTTGTCCAACAAGAACTCATCTATGTGGTCTTTTATTAAACTCTCCAGTATCTTCCCAGCTATAGAAGTTAAACTAATAGGTCCATAGTTACTTGGTAAAGACTTTGATCCCTTTTTAAATATGGGCACCACATTGGCCCTACGCCAATCCAGTGGTACTATTCCAGTCATTAAGGAGTCCCTAAAAATGAGATACAATGGTTTTGAAATGACAGAGCTCAATTGTGAATTAGGAACACAGGTTACACGACTGAACACTTCCTGGATTCGGAGAATGTGTATTTGCACTTCCAACAATTTGACCAATGCCTTGTTGGTCAACAAAAATGTACTAGTCTTGTCAGCCAACATCTGTTGGCCAACAATTGGAAATTGGCTGTTGGATCGTGCGTACTAATGGTCAAATTATCGGCCAACAGGCTGTTGGACAACCGTTGTTGGCCAATTGTTGTACCGTGTATACGGGCCTTTAGTCTTTAAATGGTTAAACTGAACTCAGAGTTCATTCCTTTGATAACTAGAAACATTGTTCTGAAGCGTCTGTCTCCATTAACTGCACTGAAAATTGCTGTAATGCATGATGGAGATCGCAGGGGGGGGGTGAATCGAGATCACAATTTTATTACGATTATTTGAGCAGCTCTAACTGACATACTGAAGCAGAGCATAGTTACATAGTCAATGAGGTTGAAAAAAGACACAAGTCCAACCTATGTGTGTGTTTTTAATGTCAGTATTAAATTGTGTACCCCTCAATGTTGTGGTCCCTTAGGTGTGCATCTAATAGTTTTTTGAAATTATCTATATCTGTTATCTATACTCCCTTGCTGATTTTTTGTCTTATTGTGGACTGCTGAGGGGTCGCTTTTGTGGAGCAGATTGACACTCCAGATCCTTTTTGCGGTACACACTTTTGTGGGTCAGGGCTTCTGACACTGGTCCCTGACCGTACCTTTGAAGGGGGGATCCTGCTGGTCCCCCGTGGCATTTATCCCAGCTTCTTGAGCCGGACATGCCATCTGACCACAGATGGTTTTCCTATATCCGAGAACCGATATGCCCTCAGTGTATACTGCTACTATACCCGGCCCCCAGCGTGTTTGTCCTCTATTGTGACCTATACCAACACCAGTGATACCTTCTGGACCATCGTCCAATATTCAATGGACTGCTAGAAAAGTGGAACCCCTTTTTTCCCTTATTCCCCAGGGGCCACCTCCAATATCTGCATTTCATTGGATACTTTCCTCAATCTCTTGTGATCCAACATATACCCATCCTGCCTTATGTTCATGTTGGACTGAGGCGGGAAGGACTGACTGATTGACACTCTCAGTAGACCTGTCACCTCATCTAGCTGAGGTTTTAATTGTGACCACTTTTCCCCTGAAGAAGAACTATCGAAATGCGTTGGGCTTTCCCGCCACTTAGTGGCGATGCAAGTGGTCTTCTGTGTTCTGTATTTTAACTTGTTATTTGTGTTTGTCCCTCACGCTGTAACCCTTGTCAGTGTCTAGTACCATTATCAATGTTATCCCTTTATGGCAGACCTTTTTGTTTAGGCCTGACCAATGTAATTTTTAACTTACTCAAATAAACTTTTTTCATTTAGATTGGTTTTGATCTTTGCTCCTTTAGGAGGTTGGTTTCCGCTAAAGTCCCAAATTTGGGGGTTCACATTTCTTCATTCATACTTGCTAGGGATGTTGGAAACCTGTTCTTGATTAATTAGATGTGGAATGCAGCACCAAGTCAGTTATACTCCCAGAAGAGACTACTGCATGTGGAAGAGAATTCTACATCCTCACTGCTCTTACCGTAAAGACCCTCTAGGCTTTTTAAGGTTAAACTGCCTTTCTTCTATTTTTAGTGAATGGCCGCGTGTCTTTGTGTGCTCCCTTGCGCAGAATAGTTTTGTACCTATTGTGGGGTCACCAGTACAGTATTTGTACATTGAAATCATATCCCCTCTCAAGCGTCTCTTCTCCAGAGAGAATAAGTTCAGTGCTTGTAATCTTTCCTCATAACTAAGGTCCTCCAATCCCTTAATAAGCTTTGTGATCCTTCTCTGTACCCTTTCCAATACCAGGACATCCTTCCTGAGGACTGGTGCCCAGAACTGGATGGCATATTCTAGGTGCAGCCTCACCAGAGACTTGTATAGTGGGAGAATTATAGATGTATCCCTGGAATTGATCCCTTTCCTGATGCATGCCAATACTTTGTTAACTTTGCTTGCGGCAGCTTGGCATGGCATGCCACTGCTGAGCCTGTCCTCCACTAGGCCCCTAGGTCTTTTTCCATCCTAGATTCCCCCAGAGGCTCTCCCCCTAGTGAGTAGTTTGCTTTCTTTTCTCATTTGCCACTTGTCTGCCCACCCCATTCATTTATTCAGATCTTCTTGCAAGGTTTCCACATCCTGTGGAGAATGTATTGCTCTGCTTAGCTTGGTATCATCCGCAAATATTGAGATTGAGCTGTTCACCCCGTCCTCCAAGTCGTTTATGAATAAATTAAATAGGATTGGTCCCAGGACAGAACTCTGGGGACAACCACTTTCTACACCAGACCATTCTGAGTACTCCCCATTTATCACCACCCTCTCGACCCGCCCCTGTAGACAATTTTCAATCCAGGTGCTCACCCTTTGATCCATGTTAAGGGACCTTAATTTGTACAGTAAATGTTTATGGGGAACTGTATCAAATGCTTTCGCAAAATCCAGATACACCATGTCTACAGGCCTTCCCTTATCTAGATGGCAGCTCACCTCCTCATAGAAGGTTAATAGATTGGTTTGACAAGAACGATCCTTCATGAACCCATGTTGATTACCGCTAATGATACCGTTCTCGTTACAATTATCTTGTATATAATCCCTTATTGTTCCCTCCAAGAGCTTGCCAATTATTGATGTTAAGCTAACTGGTCTGTAGTTCCCAGGGCTGTATCTTGGTCCTTTTTTATATATTAGTACTACGTTGTCTTTCTTCCAATCTAATAATCAGCTGCGCTCTGGAACTGCACATGTGCAGAAAAGAGCCTGGGAAAAGCTGCAAAATTTGCAGGTGCTCTTCCCTTGTCTACAGATATTTAGCCCTGGTTCACACTGCAGCGATGGGGGAACCCTGCAAATCCACTGTGGCTTCCCGCATCGATTGTCTCCCGGCGGCAGTTTACACTGCCATATGCGAACTGCTGAGAGTGTCAGTATAAAGCTAATGACACCCCCAAATCAGTTTGCATATCACAGGGCAAACTGCAAACTTGCACAGGAATCGGATTGCATGGTGTAAACAACCCGGCGATCCGATTCTGATCCTGCAAAAAAAAAGGGTCCTGTGCGAGTTTGCTCCAATTGCGATGCAAATTCATCCATACAATCACTATATCTAAATTTGCATTGCACAGAGATCGCATGTGACTGACACTGTGCGATGTGAATAACATTCCATCTCTGAGATCGGAGCAATGTGAACCGGCCCTGATGCTACTTTGAGATTGTACTACTTCAAGTGAAGCAGCACGATTTCAAAGTGGCAGGTCAGTGCGATTTCAGGTGCTACTTGGCTGATATCTGTGACACTTCATGCACAGATGTCTATAGCACTTGAAATTGCAAAAAATAGTGCAGGAAACTTTTTTCAAATTGGTGCGGCACCGCAAAGTTGGAATGGCACTGATTTGAACGGTTCCATTGCCAACAATAGGGAGCGGCTTGTCATGTGATTTGGAACTGTCAAATTGTAACTATCCATGTGGGTTTTAGCAACCCAGACTGTGACTGCCCCCATGTTTCCTGTTCTATCTGTCCCATCCCCCCATGTCCCCTGCTCTGCTCCCATCTCCATTGCCCTGTCCACCCCTCACCAAGTGTTCTGTTTTGCTGCCATCTGTCCCCGTGTGCTCTTCTGACTGCCCCATGTCCCCATCTATGTACCCTACTCTGCCCCCTGACATGTACAGCACCGAGGGCTGCATAATTACACAGTCACACAGGTGGAAGCACTTTGCCTTACCTCTCAGCTCCATTCCCGACCATGTGCCTGCTGGCCCCTCCCCCTGATCTCACTCAGCTCTTCCTCCTCCAGAGCAGCAGTGATTGTCTCCCTGCTGGACTGGAGGTGTTGCTACTACAATACAGGTGAGACAAAGTTCTTCTTCACAGCGGGGGGGCGGGGAGAGAAGTAGACGCTGGAGAGGACATCAAAGCTGTCTGCTCTTCATCTGGGAGGGAGGGGCAGGAAGAGCAGCGGCTGAACTCACTGCATTCACAGAGCTCGTGGCTGTGTGAAATGCCTGAGCGGCGCTCAGCTGGGTGGAAGTCTTGTGAGCAAGTCTGGCACTGCCATTAGAATATCTTGAAGGTTGAAGGCTCCTGGTTTTAGCGCCCCCGACAGTCTGGCGCCCCCAGGTGGCCCCTTGACCGGCCTTATGCTTGCGCTGGCTCTGACCAGAGCTTGCGTACAGCAACTTGAAAGGCTATGGCTGTACACTGATAATCGCACATCCATGCATTTAGTTGTGTACAGGGACAGATGTGCACCCCTGAACACAGACAGTTTGTGTCCAGGACTGCTCATCCTTTCCTATATGCAAGTAAACACGGGGATATGTGGTTATCGGAGTACAGCCACAGCATGTCATTGAATTGTACAGGCGGCTGGCTTTCTGCCCCGTGCAAATGAGCCCTAAAGTTTGCTCTGGAAGCCTTACAGTTCTTTAAGCACCTAGGATTAATTGACGAAAAAGTAAATAAATACTCAGCATTGCTTTAAGAGCAGCTGCTTCACTGCAAGTAGCCTACATCTCCAGGTGCGTGGAATAACAGTCTCCCCTGCTATGCACTGTGGTTCTCCCGTCAGGCATATGCCTCTTATAGAAGCATGTGAGCTGGTGGTAGAAACCAAAGCGTGCAGTGGGGGAGCAGGTATTCCATATACCCAGAAGAGTGGAATACAGTACTTGTAGCAGCCAGAAAAGCTTTTCAAGTAATTTCACTCTTCTTTTTAGCAGGTAGGTTATGGGATACAAATGTTCCTGTGTTGACAGGGTCACTTTAGGGGCTTTAGGGTCACTTTATTAACAATATTGGGGTCACCTTTGCTGACCTTCAAATAACACTATGTTTCTGGCTGTCTCTGATGTCAGTACATTCTGAGCCAATACTGTGAGGCAGAAAAATCCTCCGGATTAAAGTGGTTGTCAACAATGATGTTTTTTTTTTCTACCTTATTGCATGCTTTCCATTAGGGTAAAAAAAAAACCTTCAATGCTCAGCTCCCTCCCCCCTTATACTTACCTGAGCCTGATCTCGATCTGGCAATGTGCATGGGAGCAGTGGCTCTCTCAGCTCTCTCCCCCCTCATTGGCTCAGAGACAGCAGCAGGAGCCATTGGCTCCCATTGCTGTCAATCACAGCCAGTAAGGCAGAAGCGGGGATGGGGCTGAACCACGCTCTGTGCGCCTATGAACACACAAAGCCGACTCAGGAGCAAGCACACATGAGTGCCCCTATAGCAAGCTGCCAAACCATTCCACAGGGCAGGAAAGTAGAACATGTCTTTTATTGTAATCACTTAAAGGCCTCATGCACACTGGATGTTTTTCCTCCTGCTCCTAAGGACATTTGGGGTTTTTATTCTGCCTGTAAATGCCCATGTTAATGTACGTGTCCAATCACACACATAGGTGTTCAAAGGCCCCTTTCCCATGGGGCGGATCTGTTTGATGGACTCCCGTTTTCATTTTCTTTCCACATTTTTCCAAAAACTTGTGGGACGTTCAAAAGAGCCATGATGCCTCCAATATACGTTGGGGTGTTTACTTTTCAAAATGGGGTAATTTTTTGGGCATTTCCATTGTCCTGGTGCTCCAGGACCTTCAAAAGAGCAAGAGGTAGTCAAGAAATGAAATGTGTATTTTATGTCACTAGAATGCCTGATGGTGCTCCATGCATGTTGGGCCTCTCTATGTGGCCAGACTGTGTAAAAGTCTCACACATGTGGTATCGCCATACTCAGGAGAAGTGTAATGTGTTTTGGGGTGTAATTTGTGGTATGCATATGTTGTGTGTGAGAAATAACCTGTTAAGATGACAATTTTGTGGGAAAAAAAGAAAAAATTCTTCATTTTGCAAAGAATTGTGGGAAAAAAATTACAACTTAAAAAACTCACCATGCCTCTTAATAAATACATTGGAATGTCTACTTTCCAAAAAGGGGTCGTTTGGGGGTATTTGTATTTTCCTGGCTTGATAGTGTCTCAAGAAATAAGATAGGCCGTCAGTACATAAAGTAAAGAAAAATTCATTTTTTTTTTTTACAAAATTTCCGGTCTTTTTTAATTTATAGCGCAAAAAATTAAAAAACCCAGTGGTAATTAACCACTTCCCGACCACCGTATGCAGAATGACGGCCGGGAAGTGGTTCAGTTATCCTGACTGGGCGTCATATGACGCCCTCAGGATAACATGCCAGTGCACGCCAGGGGGGGGCGCGTGCATCGCGGCGATCGGTGGTGTGGGGGGGTCAGTCTGAACCCCTGCATTACCGATCTCGGCAAAGCGCTTCCAACGGAAGCACTTTGCCATGTGATGAGCCGTGACCAATCACAGCTGGTCACAGTGTAACACAGGAAAGCCGTTTATCTGCTTTTCCCGTACTTGGGTCTGCAGACCTGAGCTGTGGAGAGCCTATCGGCTGCTATCCCTGCCAGGCGGGTTCTGTGCTGATGGTTTATCAGCACAGCCCCCGCTAGGATCGCCACACTAGACCACCAGGGAGCCTGCCCAGGGACCACCAGGGATGTGCCCACCCAGGATCACCAAGGAGCCAACCAGGGAGCCGATCTGGACCACCAGGGAGACCACCCTAGACCACCAAATAAGGGGCATAGTGCCCAATATGGATGGCACTCAGTGCCACCTTCAGATGCCACCCTAGACCACCAGGGAATAGGCCCCTATCAGTGCATCTGCCCACTAGTGCCCCTATCAGTGCATACGAGTGCCACATATCAGTGCCCACCAGTGCCACCTACCAGTGCCCACCTATCAGTGCCCATCAGTGCCACCTATTAGTGCCTAGTGTCACCTATGAGTGCCAATCAGTGCTGTCTATGAGTGCCCATCAGTGCTGCTTATCAGTGTCCATCAGTGCTGCATATCAATGCCCGTCAGTGCTGCATATCAGTGCCACCTATCAGTGCCTATCAGTGTTGCTTATCAGTGCCACCTAACAGTGCTCATCATTGCTGCATATAAGTGCCTCATCATCAATGCCACCTCATCAGTGCCGCCTAATCAGTGCGAATCAGTACTGCCTCATCAGTGCCTGTCAGTGTAGCCTCATCAGTGCCCATCAGTGATGGAGAAAATGTACTTATTTACAAAGTTTTGTGACATAAACTTTTTTTTCCGTTATATTTTTATTTGTAGCGCAAAAAATAAAAACTGCAGGGGTGATCAAATACCACCAAAAGAAAGCTCTATTTGTGGGAACAAAATTATAAAACATTTGTCTGGGTACAGCATCGCATGACCGCGCAATTGTCATTCAAACGCAACAGCACTGAAAGCTGAAAATTGGCCTGGTAGGAAAGTGTTCTAAGTGCATAGTATTGAAGTGGTTAAATACCACCAAAAGAAAGCTCTATTTGTGTAAAAAAAAGGACACAAATTTTATATGGGTACAGTGTTGCATGTAATTGTCATTCAAAATGTGAGAGCATTGAAAGCTGAAAATTGGTCTGGTTATTAAGGGGGTTTAAAGCGGAACTTCAGTAATTTTTTCATCTTTCCATCTATTAAATCCTCTGTCCTTGTTGTTTTAACTTTGGATAGTAAAATGTTTATTTTGTGCCAATAAATACAGTATACAGCCCACTTCCTGTTTCTTGGCTGAAATCATGCACAGCATTCTCTCTCACTCTCGTGAGAGTTTGCCAGGAAGGGAGGGGGAGGAGTCATGAGAGGGACAATGAGAGCTGCAGAGCTGGAGGTGTGCCTCTGTGTAAATCCAGGAAATGAACAGGCAGCAGCTTCAGCTGCCCACAGTTAAAATGATTGCAGCCAGACTTATTGGAGGGAGATTTCTGCAGCATATTTGGCAAGTACAGAATCACAGTATATATGAAATAATATGCAAAGTGGTTAGAGGGGAACTTCAGAATGGCAAAGATGTTTTTATTACAAGTTATGTGAGCAGATTACAGTTCCTCTTTAAGTGCCCAGTAGGCAAGTGGTTAAAGGTGGAAAAGTTCAGTTCTGAAATGATTTATCTTTGTCTCATTTTTTTACATCACAGAAACCTGACATTTTAACCGAGGTGTGTAGACTTTTTATATCCACTGTAGTGATTATATATGGTCACAAAAGGAAGTGAGTAAATACAAGTACAAAATCCAGGAATTTCAAGGCCCAGGCTGTATACAAAAGTAACCAGTCTATAAGACATAATGTAGCCTCCGTGTCAGAGAACAGTCCACAGAAGAACTGGCACATCTACTAATGCCCAGCGGAATCACAGATTGGCACATAGAAATTCACATGCGCACACAAGTACGAATGGCCACGAAGATTAATGTGCCAAGACACACGCAATGCGTGACAGATTCTCCCACTCAGTGGCCTATTTTAAAGCCAGCAGCATCAGCCACTAGTTGCTGGATGATCTTCAGCTCCAACCGTGTGTTCCAGAGTACCTGTTCCTGCTATTATTGGATTTCCTGTTACCAACCCAGCTTGTCTTTGACCGGTCTTGTCTTCATTCCTGGCTTTGACCCTTGGCTTGTTCCAGTTTCTGCTTGCTGATCCGTGTATGAACTCTGGCTTGCTCTTGATATTCCATGCATGACTTCTGGCCTGGTTCCTGACTCTGCTCCTGGCTCTCCCTTCTGCCAAGTCTCACCTGGTACTCCTGCCCAGCAGTGCACCTTGCTCGTCTGCCACCATCCAGCAGACATCTCCTCAGCAGCTTAGCCAGTTGCAGCTGGCAACCCCTGCTTCTCTAAGCATAGCACTCCCTGTTACCACCTTCAGCACTCAGCACTTTTGCCTCCAACCAGGTACGTGACATTCTGACTTGGAAATACTATCCATATTAACCACTTGCCGACCGCCGATCGGCATCTGACGGCGGCAAGGTGGCTCTTTAGCGCAAATCGCCGTCATATGACGGCGGCCGCGATCACGACCCGTGTGCGCGCGCCCCCTAGGCACCGGCGCTGCAACGGCATTTGTTACAGGGCCTTTCAATCTACAGGGCCAGGCCAATGATTTTTGGCCTGGCTCTGTAGATCGCCCCTGCCAATGACATTACTCCTCTGCCTCTGTAAATGTAAACAGAGGCAGAGGAAGTAAGCTCCCCTTCCTCCCTGAAGCCCTTTTCGGTTTCAGAGAGGAAGAAGGAGCATCTAGAATCGTGAGTTGCACAATCACCACACTGACACCAGGTCACATAGGCACATTTAACCCCTTGATCGCCCCCCAGTTAACCCTTTCACTCCCTGTCACCCCCTGTCACAGTATCACATAGTGCAGCGATCTGATTTTTAGCGATCGCTGTACTTGTGACCCTTGTGACACTAAATCAGTGTTAGGTTAGGCTAGTACTAGGCCTAGTTAGGTGAAAATACCCCCCCTGCCCCCCCAATAAAGTTTTTAACCCCTTGATTGCCCCCTGTCACCTGTGATGACCGTATAAGTGTCACGGGTGACGCTAGCTAGATAGATAGTTTTTTCTTTCAATCAGATTACCCGCCGTATATACCTTTTATAGGTTTTAACCCCTGATCGCCCGGCGGTGACCCCAGTTAACTTTTAGTGTGCGTTAGGGTCAGTGTAAACACCAGGCAGGGTCAGTTAGCGAGGTACTCTGACACGCACGCACGCACATTAGGTAGGTGCTAGATATTATTGTAATATCTGATCAGATCAATATCTGCGATCTGATCAGATATATATTAGCGCCCCCACTAGATTAGGGTTCTAAAAACGCAGTGTTAGCGGGATCAGCCCAAATGACCGCTAGCACCTGCGTTTAGCCCCTCCGCCCATCCCAGCCCACCCAAGTGCAGGATCAATAGATCGCTGTCACTTACAAAACACAACACACATATCTGCAGCCTTCGCAGAGATCAGGCCCGATCCCTGCAAATTCTGACAGTGAATTTGGTAGCGTTTGAAGCAGGCTCTGACAACCAGGTGCGCTTTTTTGCCTGTGAGTCACGCTAGTGTACGTTTCAAATTTAGAAAGTCCAAAATGTCTGGCCGCAGGTACACTAGCGAAGAGGCCTACAATATGCTGAGTTTGACAGATGAGAGCGATGGGGAAGACTCACTGTCAGAATCAGGCTCAGCATATGAACCTGTAGACAGCAGCAGCACCCTGACAGATAGCTCTGACGACGAAGTTGTGGTTCCTGCTAGAGTCAGGCATACCAGACCCCATTCTGCTGTCACTGATGTGCGTGAACCGCAGGGCTC
>BLSH010437842.1:128979-143705 GCA_018402905.1 Glandirana rugosa
ACAGACAACCGACAAACACGGGGTATCGTCATCAAGGAATTCGACGTGTGTGTAACGCATTAAAATAAACAGCAAGTCAAAAATAGGGACGGAAGTCTATACATCAGGAACTACTGCTATGGGGCACAAACAGCCAACAGACAAAATATCCCTTGCAGCACTAAGGCTCCGGGATCACTGAACAGTAGGGGGTACAATTCAAGCCGACAGGTGTGCCTTGAAACACACAGATGTTAGTGATAGATACACCAAAGACCTATTAGACAACTAGTAACAAATCGCCACGTCAAAACCAGACAAACAGGAAACTCTAGGGGCCGAGTTGCATGGTGACACGGGGCAGGAAACAGACTGGAAATACCCTTGGATACACCCAGCCTGCTAGAGTCATTAACATACATAAGCCTGAGGCAATGAGCAGAAGTTTTGAAAAACAGGACTGGCTGGCTATGTCCTAATTATTATAACAGCAAGGGGGGATAAACAGTCTTAAAATAGCAGACCCCTAACAGTTACACTATGGAACTAAAAGTAGCAACATGGCTACCAATCCTTGGGAATAAGAAACAGACAGATCCAATTCCAACTCTGGACATTACAAAAAAAACTTACCACTTAAAACAGTAACAACAAAAGATATGTATAACATTTCTTAGCCTAATAGAGTGACAATTATTCACTGCCTTCTTAACTAACTTTTCATTTAAACTAAAGAAGACCCCATACACACTGTGCTATCCCGGCTGTCTGATTTCCCCCAGCCTTACCAGAACCATGCAGAGCAAGGGCCCGCCTGACAGCACACAAATCAAAACCCTCAAGGCCCGATCTCACATTACACGATCGCAGCAAATCCAAGGGAAAAAGAACCCACAGGTTATTGTACAGTGTGTATCCAGCTTTAGACTGGAGATGACCAATCATATTGTCCCTGGTAATAGGGGATTGCTGACTTTAGGCAATTGGTTCTGCTAATCACTGGAGCAAATAAACTCATTCATACCAGAGCTCCACACCTGTTGGACCAGCACATACAACCCATACAAGGTAGATAAAACACTTTCCAGCAGAAGGACCAACTAAATAACAATGATGTAACCCTAGTAAAAACCTCCACCTGTGGAATCAGACAAACCAGGAAAAAGAAAAGCAATGTTATATAAAGTGGTCTGTGGAGGCCATGATCTCCTGTTATTATGAGAGCCATGAACCCCAATTACCGAATCTAAGCGATGAAATACATAAAATTTAATAATGATCATTCCATTTTTCCCCTAGAAAAAAATAAACCGCTGGTTAGATACTTGATATAAAAGGCATTAACTTACAAAACACACAAACATACATTATATCATATTCCACAAAGAAAGTCTTTTATTCATCATGAAACAGAGCACTTTTTCCCCAAATACCAAAAAAATTGTTGAGCTCAACGTAATTATTACCACGTGGATTTTGTTTACGGTATACCATTAATTTCCAAAAAAAATTCACCATGGTTAAAAAAATATTTAAAAAATGAGCAGCTCGTAATACCTTTTTAGCGACACCATTTAGCTACTAATTATAATACCTTACCAAAAAACTCTTTAGAACTTTGTCTCTGAAAAACAAAACACTTTCCATTGAATACACAAATTTGCATGTTAATAAAGTGCTCTTCACACTCTCGCCTGGCTAGAAAGAAGGGGGTTCTAGTGGGCTGTCAGCTGCTGGGACAACAAACAGGTAAATCAAGTGACACGACATATGTTCCATGTATTTCACACCATACGCACACTCTCACAATCAGCTAGCTTGAAGGCAAACTCTAGACACCCCAAATACTAGCCTGTTTTCTATACTGACCTTAACCTCTTTTTAAATCCCTAAAACCTGTTTTGTAGGGTTGACCTTCTTCCAAAGATCCAATTTCATTAGCCCATTCTCAGCCGGTATGGATGCATTCATTTTGGAATGGGGCCCATGATCTAGGCTTTTTATACTGATTACCCCTAGGCCCCGTTGTGAAGCGTGCTGAGTGCACTTCAAAATCACGTCTCTTTGTTCTATAGGGATTTTGCTTCATTACTTTTTCAATGGGACTGGATAGACAGAATTTAGCTATGTGACCAAAGAGTCCACACAAATGGCATTTAATCTTATCTAACGTTGTATAGCATCTCTTAACAAAAGGTTTTGTTTTAGATGACTGAGGAGGTTCAGTAGCTGATGGTGGAATGACTTTCCCTGGATTAGTAGTTCTTTCTTGTGACTTACAAAATATAGGGGCAATTTTTAAAGAGCTCTTACCCTCTGTGGATTTATTCCTATTGGTACATACCTTAGGCGTGGAGGATGTCCCACTGACCTCAGAGATCTCCAAATCTTTTGCTTTGTCATCCACTCTATCTGAAAACTGAGCAAGCTGCTCCTGGCAGCTGACAGATAATCCTTTCACCTCACTTTCTGCATCCTTTAGTCTTTTTCCAAGCTGATGAATCTCTTCCTGTAATCTCTGGTTTTCGATTACTACTTTCTGGTGGATAGCATCAGAATTTGCCATAGAAGCTTCTAAAGCACTAACCTTACTTTTTGATATTTCTAGAGCGTCTTTTATGGATGTGTTTTTCAACTTCAAATGTTCGTACTGTTTTGCCAACCACCTGGATGCAAAGATCAGCGGAGTCCTTCCTGCACGCTTACTACACCTTTTACCAGTGAAATTTAATTTCCCGTCCTCTTCCATCAGAGGGACAGAAAGTATCCATTCTGCCTATAGACTTTTCTCCCTTAATGCCAGCATAGCCTTCCCTTGGCTTGCTACTTGACCTTCCTCTTCCTGTGTCACACCCTCCCCCTGTAATTCACATTTTACTGGGGTATCAAACTCATTACTTTGTGGCTTTCCCTTATTGTCAGCCACTGAAAGGTGACAGTTCATATCAGCACTTAAGCACTTTGCCAATACGGACTGGGCACCTGCATTAGGCCCAGGCCCTGACAATTGCTCCTTGTCCCCCTGTTCATCACTGCCACAACTTTGGGGCTGAGACCATTTCTGTTTGTCCCTACCCTCAAGTAGTGCTTGGAATGATTTCTCCTTAAATCCCATAGTCAAAACATTCCCTTCCTCTGCCCTATTCACTGACTTCTGCATCCATATAGCCCAAGCATCTCTTTCCTGTGGCCGCGTCATCTTCTTGTGATGACCAGACCACAGCTGTTCCCATACTTTAGGTTTAAAACTACCTCTCTTCGAAAGCTTCATTCCAGTCCAACGTTCCCAATCACAAATATATTTTATCATCCAGGGTCCCTATTTATCTATCATCTCTTCCCTTGGGGTCAGTTGGTAGGGTTTACCACACCCAGACCCCCTCCTTGAAGTGATTTGATTTTGCATCCTAACAGATTGAACCCTGAACCGATTTCCCAACCTTTAATCGGTTGCCTTAGAGGTAGCTAATCTCTAATCAGTGATTGGGTGGCCGATCCCTCCCCTGGCCCCGTTGTTTTTTCTTTTCACTACTTGTCAAAATAATACTGTTATTGACTATAGTCTTTCAAAAAAAAAAACCTGGAGATTTCCCCCGAACTCATTAATAGTTCAATCTCCCCCGTGGACTTTTCTGAAGTATTCTAAGAGAACTACCTAAATTAGGGCTACTCCTGTTATCTCAAGAATGATGAGATCACACTTGGATAATCAGGAAACTATATGACTGCTTGGAGTACAAAAGGCAGTTACTTGAGGCACACCTATTAGGCTGCATTCACACCTGGGCATTCTACGAGCTGAAAACGCTTAGGTGAGAACAGGGTTTTAGCAATATGGTTCCCATCAGCCACAGTATAGTATACAGGTCTAATTACAATTTCCAGTTATTAATAGCAAAGAAGAAAGATTCATACTCAAGTACTTTTAGTGGGATTTAGTCTCTGTTTCCACAAGTGCTACTGGTCATGCGACCTTGGACATAAAGTTGCATTACAAGTAACAGCCCATTGATTTCAATAGTTCCTGTTCAAGTCTATGCAACTTAAAGTTGCAGCGAATTGGAAAAGGTACCTGCAGTACTCTGATGCGACTTCCCAATGCGACCTCAACCCAGCGTGTAAATTTGGATCAAAGTTGCATTTAAAGTCGCACTAAAGTTGCACTTCACAGTCACTCTCTAAATCGTGTGACTTTGGAGATGCTCTAGTGGAAACACAGCCCCCATCCCACATGTGCCTTTCAATCACAAAGCCTGGCCTAATCTCATTCAAGGGTCAATTGGACCTGCTTTTTGGTAAACAAAGGCAATATGGTTTGTAGCAGTTATACTATAGCCAGTGTTCACAAAACTACAATGTTTACAATCCCCAGTTAGTAGATCACTAAGAAATATAGCTTAATACACATCAAGATCATTCAAGGTGACCTAGTCTCCGTTTCCACTAGCGAAACTTGTCATGCGACTCTGAACACATAAAGTAGCATTACAAGTCACAGCCCGTTGATTTCAATGGCACCTGTTCCAATCTATGCGACTTAAAGTTGCAGCGAATTGGAAAAGGTACCTGTAGTACTCTGATGCAATTTGCCGATGCAACCTCGACCCAGAGTGTAAATTTGGATCAAAGTCGCACTCATAATCGCATTTCACAGTCACTCTAAATCGTGTGACTTTGGAGTTGCACTAGTGGAAACGCAACCCTTATCCACACTTACAATCTTATTTTAATTATACTATTCAAAATTAGTCTCATCAAAGTGTTAGCAGATAAAAAGGTAAAAAAAAGAAAGTTCTTAGAAGTTTACTAGTTTAGGTGTTCAGACAGAGGTGAAAAACAAAGACATAGATAAGCCTGCCTGAACCCACAATCACCTAAACGTTAAACTCCTCACTAAAGGGACAACATCTGTTAAAGCGATTTTTACCTCACACACTTATACGCTTAATGAAAAATAATATAAGTGATTACAACCTTTTATATATTCTGGAATCAACCAGTGCTGTTGCGGTTATTACGAATAAAATCAATAATCAATGACACCTTTGCTAAGAAATAAAGATCTAATTTATTTATACAGAAAAGATGCTAGTCACTAATTAAATATAACCAAATCTGGGGTAAATGTTACAATCTTAAAAGCATCAAAGTTATCGCTAAAATACAAAGTGAGGAATACAAGAACGAAAATGGTTTTGCCATGTAAAAACAGAATGTTACTAAGGAAAGAAAGGAAACAGAAAAAGAAGAGAGGGAAAAAAAGAATTATGGTGACAAAAATAAAGCCTTACGTCTCCATGTTGCAACGAATCATCAAAGAGAGCCAGGAAGTCTGTTTTCCTGCTTTTATGCCCTTGCTCTGCCCATGCCCACCCATCCAGGTAGAGGCCTTCCCCCGATTGGCTGGAGTTGCATTGACTACTGATTGGCCAGAATTGAAGCTTGTTGGTTTTTAAGCTCAGCACAAGAGACCAGGTATTAAGACCACCAACAGTTCCCAAATTAACATGTTAAGAATCTGCCTTAGATGGAGACGTGATGTCTGACTGCCCCTCTTAAAGACAACAGGGTAACTTCTTTACCAATGTTCCAGGGTATAGGAAGAAGCCCTCCCACTCTTATTATTTCACCTTCAAAAGACAAGGGATACACCTAATTGCACTGCATTTAAATAAGCTATTGATGGCACCAGACAATGCTATCTTGAACCAGCCTTGTGAACAAACCAGACGAATGCTTTGTATGCAACCATGAAATATATAAAGTACATATTTTTCCCTTAAAATATATACATTTGACTGGGCACGGTATATTCAGAACTCTCTATCTTAGGGGGAAAATTCTGAATTAAAAGAGACCAAACAAGGGATATCTTTGAGCACCTGAATGCAAATATGGATTTCCACAGTCCTAATAAGGGTCTGATCAAAATATACATCACTTCACCAAAATATCTAAAATATTTCCACATCACTAGGTACACAGAAGTCAATTGACAAATGATTTGCTGAATCTCAGACCAAAAGGTCCACAGCAGAGGGCAATGCCAAAATGTCTGTAAAAGAATGCCTAGATTTGGATTTTTGGCAGTGCCAACAAACGTTGCTGACCTTTGGATATATTCTGTGCAGCAAGACTGGGACATGATACCATCGGGAGAGAAGTTTGTAAACCTGCTACTGAAGGCAGTTCACAATGGAGGATTTTAGGGCAAAGCAAAGGACCCGTTCTTTAGAGATAGTAACTTGAAGATTCGATTCCCACCTACATATATATATCCTCAGTTGGAGCATTGAAAAGTTTGTATAAGGTGGAATGGAGATGGGGTGTAAACCCGGCAACTGCACAGCATTTTGTGATTGGTGGATTGACATGCGTTCTCAAGTGGATGATTTAATTGTACAGGAAGAGTGAACTTCACAGTAATATTTGCATTTTGTTTATGGACACTTGTTTTGCACTTAAAAATATTTTTTTGCATTTTATAAAATGTTCTTTTTTTTTATATATGATCACGATTTGCACAGTGCTTTATGATAATGTTTGTTAAAAGCTTACAATGCATACAGCTTTTTACCTATGATATTTGGTTGCAACATAGAAATGATGTAAATGTCTATGTAGGTAGAACACTTACAGCCCTGGCCAAAAGTTTTCAGAATGACACAAATATAAATTTTCACAAAGTCTGCTGCCTCAGTTTTTATGATAATTTGCACATACTCCAGAATGTTATGAAGAGTGATCAGATGAATTGCAATGTCACTCTTTGCCATGAAAATAACGTAATCCCCCACAAAAAACAAAAAACATTTCCACTGCATTTCAGCCCTGCCACAAAAGGACCAGCTGACATCATGTGAGCGATTCTCTCGTTAACACAGGTGTCAGTGTTGATGAGGACAAGGCTCGAAATCACTCTGTAATGCTGATTGAGTTGGAATAATAGACTGGAAGCTTTAAAAGGAGGGTGGTGCTTGAAAGCATTGCTCTTCCTCTGTTATCCATGTTTTTTTTTTTAAAGGGTAACTTTATTATACAAAAATCTCAGTTACAAAAAGCTGAGCATACAAGAGAAACATGCTTTGTTCACATTACATTTTATCTCAATGGCAACTTATCCATACCGTTTTCAAAATTCCATATCAAGTAAGCATCCATTCCACTGAAATATAGACAGTTGGATCTTAGCAGTAGATGTGTCCTATAACAAATTAACTAGACATGTGAGCAGATGGGTTTTCCTAAAAACATTTCTGTAGTATACCTTAAGTGGCTGGTGGTATGGTACGATCAGACTCTACCCAGGTGTCCCACACCTTATGGAATTTTCGGGGGCATTCCCTTGCCTCATATGTCAATTTATACAATGGGATTACCTTATTTATAGTAGTGAGCCATAGAGCTATAGTGGGAAGATGTGGTGATTTCCATTGTATGGCTATGGATTTCTTTGCATATATTAACACTATTTGAAGAAATAGTTGAGTATTTTTAGGGATAGAACCTAATGAACATTCTGCGAGGTACATTTAGGGCATCCAATAATTATACAAAAAGTGCAGCCCTAAAATGAAGTTTGATGATAGATATACATAAAATAATCAACTGATCTACAGCACATAATCATTCAATGAATAGAATAGAAGTCTGGAAAACGTCCATGAGTAAAGTCCATGAGTGAAAGATAATCCTCTGTGAAGTGAGTATAAATGAAAAACACGCAGGTGCTCATGTGTGACAGCTCCCATCCACCAAAGGCTAGACTGGCCTCTCACCTTAATGATCTGACCCTGACGGATCAACCAGCTGCTCAAACCCACATCAGAGGATATCCAACTTCTTGTCACAGGACAAATTCCACCATAAATAAAAAATAAAGAATCTAGTGCTCTCCATCTAATGGATTTATTAATCACAGTAAAAGTATAAGTAAAACACTCACAAAACGAGCGCTTGAAGCCAAGTGCAAGCAATCATAGACTGCTGTGTATGCAAACACACTCCTCCAAGATGGCCGCAGGTGATGTCAGACGTAACCCCTCCAGATGTACACGTTACATCCTGGCACAGGATGTGGACTTCTTCAGCAATGGGGAAAATAGGGTCCCCATTGCTGAAGAAACCTGAAGTGGTACGATTTCTTGCCATATCTCCTCTGTCAGATCTGGTATGTCAGAGTGCCATTGGAGCTCCAGTTGTGTAAGTCTGTTGGCAGTGGAGTGTAGCAGGTTTGCATAATAAGTAGAAATTATTTTTTTACTGTGTGGGGTCTCCTAGAAGACGCTCTCATTGGGAGGTCTGTAACGTGATATTGCGTACCCCGAATTGTGTCGTGGCAGTGTGTCTCAACTGAATATATTTAAAATAGGCCAAGGGGGGAAAGCTGAACTCTCTACGGAACTCCTCAAATGATTTAAATACATTTGGGAGAAAATAGGTGAGAGATCAGCTTTACCCCACATTTAAAGCAGTATGCTCCATCGGTTCTTCGATAGAATTCTGGCAAACAAGGATTACCCCAAAGAGGGGCATTTGGAGAAAATATTTTTTGCGTTGTGGAGGGAGTTCATTTGGTTAGTTTGAATATCCGTATAGTCATATCCAGTACCTTGGTCCCTTCCCTACCACTTGTGGATTGTCTGTGGATCAGATGTTGTACTGATTCACAAAAGGTGAGGATTGCCACCTCCAAAGCTGTGGCTGCATTATTCACCCCTGGATAGAACCACCAATGCGTGTGAGTAAGTTGAGAGGCCGTATAATATGTATGAAGGTTAGGAAGTGCCAGGACCCTTCCGCAACCGGGAGTTGAAGCGTGTCTCGGGCTATGCGAACCGCCCGCCCCCCCAGATAAAATTGGTTATCATTGAATCAATTTTACAAAATTTACTTTTAGGGATGTATATAGGGGAGTTACTCATTATATATTGAAAGCGTGGGAGGAATATCATCTTGAAGATGTTTATCCTCCCTAAGAGTGTTAACGGAAGATTCGACCAGATCTTCCGGGTACCTTTGAGTCTTCTAATAAGAGGGTCAAGGTTATTCTCTATATAGCTGGAAATAGGTTTTTGGACAATAACCCATAAATATCGGAAACTTTGGACAATCCTTAAGGGACAAGAGGATGGGATGTTGATTGATGTTTCCTGATCTAGCATAAAAATGAGGGACTTGTCCCAATTAACCTGGAAACCAGAGTAGTGTCCAAACTCTTGAATTGTCCGAAGTAGCGCGGGAAGGGATGATTGTGGTTCAGCCAGATAAACAAGCATGTCATCTGCATAAAGAAATACCTTCTCCTCCAGGTCTCCGATTCATAGACCCACAATCGTAGAGCTAAAACGTATCAGGGATGCTAGGGGCTCTATCGCCAGCACAAAAAGCAACAGGGACAGGGGGCATCCCTGCCTTGTGCCCCACTTGATGTGAAAGGGGTCAGGTATTACATTATTTATTCGTAGTATAGCTCTAGGATTATGGTAAAGTAATCTAACCCACCTCAGAAAAGTATCTCCAAAGCCAAACTTTGTAAGTACCTCCAGTAAATACGGACATTCGACTGAGTCGAAGGCTTTATGCATGCCTAACGCCAAGACAGCTCTAGAGCCAGTCACATCGTGTTGGGCCTGCATATTGGTGAACAGCCTATGCAAATTTATAGAGGTGGCCCGGCCTGGAATGAAACCCGTCTGATCAGCCCTTATAATTGTTGGTATAATATCATTCAATCTTCTAGCGAGAATTTTCTCCAATATTTTTACATCCAAGTTAAGTAGGGATATAGGTTGGAAAGATTCACAGTAGAGGTGGTCTTTATGTGGCTTTGGAATGAGCACAATTAGTGCTTCTGACTTAGAGGGTGGTAGATGTCCCCCTTCAAGTGCATGATTAAAGAGCCGGAGGAGATGTGGGATGAGAATGTGCTGCAACTGTATGTACAATTCTATGGGGAACCCGTCGAGGCCTGGTGTGTGCAAAAGAGTGTATAGCTTTCCATATTTCGTGTGCCGTTTGTGGGGCATCTAAACTCAGCATCTGGCTGTGGGACAGCCATGGAAAAGTAATCTCAGATAAGTAATCATCCAGTTCTGCAATAGTACAATGAGCTCTGGTAGTGTACAGCCCAGAGTAAAAATCTATGAAGGCTTTCACAATATCCTTGTTTTGTTCCACTACATTACCTTCAGAATTTCGAATCCTGGGGATAGTACATGGCTGATAGTCCCGTCGGGATAAATACGCCAATAACCGACTGTTTTTGCCCCCAAATTCAAAAGTCCTCTGGTTTTGACATAGTAGTTTCTTTTGGGTGCGTTCAAGGATCACCAGGTCAAGTTCTCTAGCCTTGCTGCTCCAGGTGGCATATGAAGGTGAGGATGGCGAGGCAGAATATGCCTCCTCTGCCCCGGCCAGGGCTCTTTCCGCCTCCACCTGTCTGGACTGAGACGCCTTCCCAATGGCTGCGGCGAATGTGCCGCGCATGGTAGCCTTGAAGGCATCCCAGACCACAGGGATGGACGCAGCCTGCTGATTAAGGCTTCAATAGGATTACATTTCTGTGAGACTCTGATCTATGACTGCACCATCCGCCAGCCACAAAGGGCTTAGGTGCCACAGTTAGAGGAGAATGATCAGAGATTGCTCTAGGGAGAAAGTCAATTATATCCTCCAGTTTAAGTTTATCATGTGACATTAGACATAAATCTATATGTGACAATGTCCCATAACTATCAGAATGACATGAGTACTCCCGGGCCAACGCATGCTTCCATCTCCAGGCATCCACTAAGTCAAATTTGTCCAAAAATGAACATAAAGGAGTGGGGGGTGACGTGGAACTGCCAAATCTGGCAAGGGTGTTATCAAGAACCGTATTGAAGTCCCCAGCAAGAAGAAGGGGCCCTTCGGCAACCTCTAACACTGTTCTCATAACACGCTCAAACAGTGCTTTAGTGAATGGGGGTGCCATATACAAATTGATTAAGGTATAAGGTTTACCTAGGCATTCCAGAACCAGAATGACGAAGCAGCCCCCCAGATCAGTTCTAGTGAGTTTGAGGGTTATTTGGGCAGATTTTGCTATTAGTATGGAAGTATCCCTAGCGTAATTCGAGTAGGTGGAATGGATAGCATATGCTATTTTGGCCTGTTTTAGCGCCATGACTCTGGACCCCTAGAGATGTGTTTCCTGAAGGAGGATGACATGCGGGTTATGTCTGGCTAAATACTCAAACATCAGAGACCTTTTCACTTTAGAATTTAGACCTCTAATATTCCAAGAGATTATGCGTAGTGCAGACATCCCCGTACTATGCGTATCTGGAATATAGGATAGAACTCTAGTGACTATAGGCTTCCGTGCATCAGCCGAACCCCCATCCTATATAGGGTGTGTGGATAGAGAATCAGCAAGAGTATCAGACTTGACATGGATAAGCATGCAGAATTATAAACCCTGGGTGGACAAGTTTGTGCAGTAAAATGATAAGCATGTTTGCGAGACAAAGAAAAACCCCTCCCAGTAACCCCAGAAACCTCCCTAACCCTCCCGGCCCCCAAACCCCAACTCTTGGGAGCTTTGTACCCGGAACATAAACAGAAAACCTGCAGGGGGGACATAGTTCAGTCCCTCAATTATGACCTGTGGCAGGTCGCAATGTTAGAGCAAGTAACAAATATATATAGAGGGGGGGGATTAACTTGGCAAAGTTCCGAATATGCCCATGTGAATGAGATCATTAGGCCCCATGTGAACATCACAGTGTGCATCTTCAAACCTGGTGGCCTTCAGTGCGTGCAGTAGTGAGACCCGGTGAGTAGTATCAAGTGAACCCGGTACCATCAGGCAAAAAGTAAGGAGAACAAACAACGCATAAAGTCTTGGTATGCGGATCGTACCTGGGCCCAAAGTATAAGTACTCATATATTCGCTTTCAGGATAACTTTACCCTTCAGTTGACATCACAAGTGTATAGCGGTGCTTCAGGAGTTTGTAGCGCATCAGAGCTGATTAACGTGGAGGTGAACGGCAATTAGGGCAAAGTGGGTCCGGAGGTCCCAGGGAGTCCACCCAGTGTGTCGCCTCCTTCAAATCCGTGAAAAAGTGAGCCTTTCCTTGATAGATGATGCGCAGCCGCTCTGGATAGAGCATGCTATATGGCAATTGGAGATCTCTCAGCCTCCGTTTGATAGACAGGAAAGTTGCTCTTTGTCGTTGCGTCGCTGCTGAAAAGTCCGGAAAGATAGTAATCTCGTTGCTATTAAAGGAGACTCTACCTTTTTCCCTAGCAACTCTTAAGATGGCCTCATGGTCACGAAAATGCAGTAGTTTAATCAGGATGGCACAGGGAGGTGCCCCAGATGGCAAGGGGTGCAGAGGTACCCTGTGGGCGCGCTCAATGGCAAAAAGTGAAGAGAATGTTTTGGCGTCTGTCCAGACAGAGTCTATCTGTGAGGTCAGGGAGGTATGGGAGTGCTGTATAGCCTCCAGGATCTGTGACAGTGTGGGTTCTGTGGGGCTTGCACCGCGGTCTGAGGTGGTGGGTGAGGCAGGGATTGAGCCTGAGGAGGAGGTCTGTAGAGACAGCTTATTTAACTCCAGGGAGAAATCTCTCGGTGGATCACTCACCCCTTCCTTGCCCTGTGAAGCTGCGGTACCTGGGTGCTGCAGAGGGTCCATTCCACAAGGCGGGCCGGCGCCATCTTGGATTGCCATCGCGGTCTGGGAGGAAGAGGGAGGCTGGAATCCAGGTGCAGCAGCACCTGCATGGCCGATTTTCACCATCCCACTGGAAGTCTGCTTGCTCAGGGAGGTAGAGGGTGTTATGGCAGTGTGTTAGGAGTCGCTGGGGCGGCAGGATCACGGCAGGATCAGGGCATGTGGGTTCTAAGCTCCAGCGATATGCATCCTCACATCTCGGCAGTTGGCCACGCCCCCCCCCTGCTATCCATGGTTACCTGCAAGGAAACACATGCAGTCATCATTACTTTGCACAAAAAGGGATTCATAGGCAAGGATATCGCTGCTACTAAGATTGCATCTAAATCAACCATTTATCAGATTATTGAGAACTTCAAGGAGAGAGGTTTAATTGCTGTGAAGAAGGCTTCAGGGTGCCCAAGAAAGTCCAGCAAGTGCCAGGACTATCTCCTACAGTTGATTCAGCTGTGGGATTGGGGCACCACCAGTACCGAGCTTGCTCAGGAATGGCAGCAGGCAGGTGTGAGTGCATCTGAACGCACAGTGAGGTAGACTTTTGGAGGATGACCTGGTGTCAAGAAGGGCAGCAAAGAAGCCACTTCTCTCCAGAAAAAACGTCAGGGACAGACTAATATTCTGCACATGGTAAGGGATTGGACTGCTGTGGACTGGGGTAAAGTCATTTTCTTTGATGAATCCCCTTTTCGATTGTTTGGATTATCTGGAAAAAACCTTGTCCGGAGAAGAAAAGGTGAGCACTACCATCAGTCCTGTGTCATGCCAACAGTACAGCATCCTGAGACCATTCATGCATGGGGTTGCTTCTCAGCCAAGGGAGTGGGCTCCCTCACTGTTGGGATTCACCTTTAACCTATAACAACTAGTCCTATCACCTTATTATCATGTAATTACATTACCTTATTACTGGCATTACTCTGTTATCCATACCCAGATTCTGCATGCAGGGGACAGCGTATATAATAATATTGACACAGATCAGACATACACACTGTTCCGCTTATTGTTCCAGGCACAGCATATTTTATAGTATACAAGAAAGATATATCCGGGCCCGCCCACTCGCGGTTTACCTCCAATCCAGGGCAGGCTCACAACCTCCCCATGTATATACATATTATTTATAACAATGTACAGACAGTTCAACAACAGAAAACAAGTTATCACATCATTTTGTTCCAGACTTTAGCCTGTGGTTAAGCCTTCTTTCTATGTAAACTGTTTCCTGAGTACAGAATGTAACATTAATATTTAAGCTTAACAAAGTTTCCCAGCTTCGGTTTCATAAAGCATTGCAGATATATGTAAATGAATAATGCTTGCAAAAAATCAATAATCACGGAAGATGAATATACTCTCAATCCTCCCCTTTGTTCCTAAAATGAACACTAATATAAGTCTAACTCATAATTCTCTCAATCCTCCCTAGCCTGCTCCACCCTTCTATATTATACCTTTGATATCATAGCAAATCTGATTGCAAAGTATACAAGGAGAAATACAAGAAGTGGCATTAGAATAAGCATGTATAAAATAGAGAACGATAAACACATCAGAATTAGTAGAGATCCATGAAAATATAAACAGGAGACCGTCCACCCCATAAAAAATGCCTCTTTGTAAGGACAGAACTTGACATCCACAGACAGACTGGCATTTGGGCTAGGCTTGGGTCTTTGGGCTGGTACCTCAGATCTCTCTCTCTCTCTTGCGGTATTCACTGGAATTCTCATGGCCTTGGGTCGATGTCGAAGCCTCCTCTCTCAACCTACAGCTTGCTTCAGCAATAACAATGGAGAGTAGCCATGTGTCATACCAGGATGATATCCAGGGACCCTCCTGTGGATAGAATACCAAAGATGAACAACAAATATTTCCAAGTAAAAGATGTAGTCATTTATTCAAGTAGCACGCATCTGGATAGAGGCATGAATGGGGGGGGGGGGGTAATTTCTTCATGTGAATGGGGGGATGAATACTCTCCATCCAACATGAATAACCACATAATCACATGGACTACTAA
>BLSH010437842.1:143715-155641 GCA_018402905.1 Glandirana rugosa
GGGGTCGGTCATAGGTGGGGTCGAGGTAACAACACTTCTTTACTGGGGGGTAAGTGAATGGGGGGGGGGGGTCATTGAATGGGGGGTCATTTCTTCACAACAATGGAGCTGGGGTGGATACTGGCTGGGGTGGATATTCTCCATCCAACATGGTTAACCACAGAATCACCTCAACCTAAAACCTTTAACCCATTGGAGGAGTTAGAAATAATATTCTTTGTTAATTCAAACATAAGTCCATAAGTTCATTAAGCATGCAGAAATAAAATGTTTGCTAGCAACAGTTCCCATTATATAGATTCAATATATTTAACAGAACATCTTTCTCAAATCCGGTATCACAGCAAGCTTCAATAAACATAAACACCTTTAGTTCCTTATTCCCTCTGGACCCAAGTGACGGGCGAAGGTCTTAGAACAGAACATTTTACTCAAGAACATATTCCAACTCAGAACTTAATTTCCTAACTTTGTAATATATCTGACTATGAAAAGCAACATTTCATTATTAACTCTTTACAATATATGTAACACTTTATTTTGATCCTGATTACTTATTTTATAATTTCTAATTATTTATAATTTCACCCTTTTCAAATTTCCCTAACAAAACCAATTACCAAACGTTATTATTTTTTTGTTTTTAAACCTTAAGGAAATCTTTTGTAAATACATATACAGGCATTAGGCTCAATATCTAACATTTCTTCCATAAGCAACAGGAGCTTTGCAACCTTTACTCCCAAAGTATGGGAACACAATATTTCATAGAAAAAACATTTTGTTTGTGTACATCCTAAGGCATAAACAGAAACCCTTGCCTTAGGTACTTTACGGCTCAACTAATAAACCTTGTGTATAAGCAAAAATTACCCTGACATAATGAAACACATTCTCATTCATTGCCACCATCCATTCACTTGATCCATACAAGACATTCTCATACATTTCCCTTAAAACACATCTTTCCTATATATATGTATGACAACTCTATATTATTGAAAAGGTACATTTTGTTCTTCAATATTTCTTCAATATTACATTAATACATAAACTTACGCATTGTAATATGACTTACAGGGGTTGATTTACTAAAGCTGGCGAGTGCAAAAAAACGGTGCAGCTGTGCATGCTAGCCAATCAGCTTCTAACCTCAGCTTGTTCAATCAAGCTTTGACAATAAAACCTTGAAGCTGATTGGTTTCTGTGTGGAGCTGCACTAAATTTTGCACTTTCAAGCCTTAGTAAATCAACCCCACAATATCAACAAATCCCCCTTTTCTTTTTTTTTTTAATAGCAAGAATTAATTATATTTTATATAATTATTGATCGTATTAAAGTTATCCATCTCTTAAGTACAATATCACTAAACAGGCTTACTTCGAATGCTAGATTAAGCTTCTAACCCAAAAGTAAAAATAAAAAAAATTAAAATCCCAAAGCATTGATATAACTATTTCAAACATACAATTTCTCATAATTAGTCATTTATCCCCTCCAGCAAGTCCAGAACGCGCTGAATATGGAGTGCAAATGTACCGATATGTATTCTAGGGTGATATACACATATGACAATGAAGTGCACTGTCAGGGGTAGAACATGGATTTCAAATAATTATCGTTATAGGATTAGACAAACTGCAAACCTTCATGTAAAAGTGCACACATAAAATAATTAATAAGAATCTACCTAACACTATCAACTATTTTAATTATTGAACCTCTAATACTGAGTTTACATTACAAAGATGGTAATATTATATGTGTCCAAATTAAGTCCTATTCAATTGAGAAATAAGTAAAACATTTTGTTGAGATATCTTGTTCAAATCCTAGCTGCAAATTCTCTATACCCACTGGTATCAGCGTAGTGCAATTCCAGCAATCTGATACACAAAATGCCCTGAGGATTTGCACAAATGTGAGCACTAACAACTCCTACAAAAATTATTAGGGGCTCAAATGCAGGTCAAATTTTTTAAACTTTTTAAAAAAAGTATGGCTATGAAAACCAAATATATATATACCCCGAGTGCTACTACTGTAATTGTCTTCTTCCGAAAAATACACATACATAGACATATTTTCAATTAGCCAAGGCTGCTCAGTGACTATAATTCCCCCTCTATGTAGGTTTGTATCTACCCCCAAAAATACCAACCCACGTGTAATTTTCCTATATGAAATCTTTTATGCATACAAATAAATGTTTACTATATTTGTTCCTTTCTTGCTATGAATCTGCAATGATACTGCGGTTAGCACATCTTAAAAAAACAACTTCGCCCTTTCTCTGCAAGCTTCCTGTATTTGCAGAATGTAACCCTTAATATTCAGACTTAAGAAAAGCTTGTACTTCCTTTGTTTAACCACATGCCCGACCGCGCTATAGTCAAAGGACGTCTACAGCATGGTTGGCTTATTCTGGGAGGGCGTCCATGGACGTCCTCCCGGAATCACGCTTCTCGAGCGCCCCCTAGAGTGCACGCATGGAAGCCTCTGTGCTCGCCGGGTTTCACGGGACCCAGTGCAAAACAGATCATGGTAAAGGGCCAATGACAGCGGTCCTTTACCACGTGATCGCTCCCCCCAATGGGGGAGCGATCACAATGTCAACAAACTGGGGTCATGCAGAGGTCCTGTTTGCTTCTCTCCTCACACCGATATAGCATGTGAGGAGAGGAGAGCTATGGTGAAAGAGTGAGTGTTTTCAAGCATTCATCTGTGCCCAGCAGTGCCCTATAGTGCCACTACAGTACCAATCAGTGCCACTATAGTACCCATCAGTGCCACTACAGTACCCATCAGTGCCACTACAGTGCTGATCTGTGCCCTACAGTGATCATATGTGCCCTACAGTGATCATCTGTGTCCTACAGGGCCACTACAGTGCTCATCTGTGCCACATTGTGCCACCTGTGCCACTACAGTGCCCATCAGTGCCACTACAGAGCTCATCCGTGCTACTACAGTGCTCATCCGTGCCACTACATCGCTCATCAGTGGTACTACAGTCCTCAACAGTGCCACATTAGCGCCACATCAGTGCCACTACAGCGCTCATCCGTGCCACTACAGCGCTCATCAGTGCCACTACAGCGCTCATCCATGCCACTACATCGCTCATCAGTATTACTACAGTGCCACATTAGTGCCACTACAGTGCTCATCAGTGTCACTTCAGCGCTCATCATTGCCACTACAGCACTCATCAGTGCCCATAAGTGAGTGCTCAGCAGTGCTACCCTATCAGTGGATGCTCATCACACTACAGTGCTCATTAGTGCCACTACAGTGCTCATTTGTGCCCTACAGTGCCCATCAGTTCCACTACAGCGCTCACCAGTGCCCATAAGTGACTGCTCATCAGTGACACCATATCAGTGGATCTTCATCAGTGTCCGTCAGTGCCACCTTATCAGTGCACATCAGTGCCAGCTAATCAGTGCATCATCAGTGTGGTGCATTAGTGTACATCAGTGCATCCTCTTCAGCACCCAGCAGTGCAGCCTCTTCAGCACCCAGCAGTGCAGCCTCATTAGAACAACCTGATCAGCACCCATTAGTGCAGCCATATCTGTCCGAGTGTACCTACTACAGCAGTTTGTCACCACAGCCCGCAGTCACCAATATGGCAAGAAAAATGTTTTCCACTGGCATATCAACTTCTTAGTTTGACCGACAAGAGCAGTGGGAGCTCTCGGAGTCTGATTCTGGTTCAGAATATGAACCCTTTTTAAGCAGTGGGTCTGATACAGAATCAGATGAAGAGGAAAGCGTGCCATGAAGCGAAGGAATTCTGGCATGGAGCAGAAAGCTACCACAAGTAGCATAGTGGCATCAATCAGCAGCTCAGTGCCATCCACCAGTAATGCAGTGGCATCAACCAGCAGCTCAGTTCCATCCACCAGTGGCTCAGTGCAACAAAGGCCAAGCACTAACGGGGTGTCATCTCAGCCCCAAAGGATTAGAACCCATGCAGGCCTTCCCTATGCCCTTGAAAATCCTCTGTGGCTTCCTCCTAATTCAGGAGCAGCAAACATCCCACTTTTCACCACCAGCCAGGTGTCCAGGTGAACACAGAGAATTTTGCCTTTATTGTTTTTTTTAATTTAATTTTTACCCAACACCTTTTATTTTACATCGTGGCCCAGTGCAACCTCTATGCACAACAGTACATAACAAGCAACCCTGGTTTAAGTTACGCCCATCCCTATGAGTGGAGAGAATTGACAGTAGAGGAATTTTAAAAATTTTTAGGCCTAACTTTCAACATGGGAATAACAAAAAAAATTAATTATATCCCTATTGGTCTACCCACCCCATCCACCACATGCCCATCCATTCATCGATTATGCCAAGATCAAGATACCTGATGATTATGCGGTTCCTCCACTACAATGACAACTCCCAGTGCCCTCCCCGAAATGACCCATCATATGATAAGTTATTTAAAATTCGGCCACTCCCAAATTTTTTCTCTGAGAAATTCTCCCAATTATTTACCCCCGACCAAAAAATCATTGGTCATTTCACAGGCAGGCTTGGCTTCAGGCAGTTTATCTCCAGCAAAAGGGCCCGATATGGGGTTAAACTGTACAAGCTATGTGACCAAGCCACGGGGTACATCTACACCTTCCTGGTGTACAAAGGGAAGGACACTCAAATGCATCCCCCTGAATGCCCAGAGTACGCAGGAGTCAGCGGAAAAGTCGTATGGGAGCTTGTATATCCACTCCTTGGAAAGGGTTACCACCTTTATGTGGATAATTACTATACAAGTTTGCCCCTCTTCCACAATCTTCACCTAAGGAGCGCTCCAGCATGTGGTATAGTGAGAGCCAATAGGAAGGGCTTCCGGCAAAGGCTCGTTACTGAAAGACTACGAAAAGGGGAGACGGCTTCTTTGCGAAATAATGAGATATTGGCTGTCAGGTGAAGGGATAAATGAAATGTCCACATGTTCACATCTATCCATAACAACACTGTAAGGAGCCTTCCGGGGCCATTGGAAGGCCTATGCACGGGTGCACGTAGCGTGTGCACGTTTGCATATGCATTGGCAATGGTGCCAATATTGGCCATTTAAGCAGGCAGCACCAGGAAGCAAGTGCTGTCCGTTCTACAGCATGTGTGTGTTCCTGAGTGACCCGTTATCCTGATTGTCTGTTACCGTGACCTGGCTTGTCTTGACCCTGCTGTTGATCTCCATCTGCACTGACCTCGGCTTCCACGACCACTCTCCTGCCTGCTCCCTTGTACTTTGCTGCCCGCCTGTTAACGAACTCTGCCTGTGCCTGACTATTCTCCTGCCTGACCCTTCTGTACTGCACCGCCAACCTGTTACCAACCCGGCCTGCATCACTATGCTTCTGCTTTCACAAGCTCATTAAGGTCCAGCACATCACCACCAGTGTCCCAGTCCGACCCTCGTGCCTCCCTGCACTCCCGAGTAAACTCATGTAAACTCGGTTCCCAAATCAGGGTTGTAAGAGATGTTGCCCACTGCATAAGTCAGACTCCACCATCAGGTATGTGACAGTAACAAACAGCCATGTTTGAGTCTGTGCAGGGGTCCTCTCCAGCGAAGGATCTATGTACCCACCTGACCGGCCTCACCCAAGCAGTAAAAGACTTACAACAGGGGTACAGCCGAATGGAAAGTGAAGTCCTGGAGCTTTCCATGTCGGCCGCACCAAGCCCCGACCAGTCTGCGGCCTGTGCCGTCATCACCCTACCCACCAAACCTGAGGTGCTGTTATGAACGGTTCTCAGGGGAGCGCAGGAAATTTCGGGGTTTTCGCAGCGCCTGTGAACAGTACTTTGCTCTGCAACCCTGCACCTTCTCCTCGGAAGCCACAAAGGTGGGGCTGGTGATATCTCTCTTGAAGGATGAACCCCAGGCCTGGGCCCACCGACTCCTGGAACAGAAAGCCCTTTTAATGGCTGATCTGAATCTCTTCTTCCGGGCCATGGCACTGCTCTATGAGGACCCCTGCCAGGTCGCAACCGCAGAGCCAGCTCTCCTTGCACTCCAGCAGGGTCATCGCACGGCGGAAGACTACATCGCAGAGTTCCAGCGTAGGGCTGCTGACACGGCTTGGAATGACGCAGCCCTCCGCTACCAATTCCGGTTGGGCCTATCTGAGCCGCTTAAGGATGAATTGGCCCAATCCCTCCAGGCTCTGATTAACCTGGCAATCCAGGTTGACCGCCGTCTGCGGGAACGCAGAGCCGAGAGGTCTGCAGTAAACCAGCCGGAGCTCATGTATACTGAGCACCCACGCACACCACTCACCCCCAAAGAGAGACACATGCATCTCAACCACAACCTGTGCCTGTATTGTGGAGGTTCTGGGCATCGTGTCAGGTCATGCCCAGCTAAGCATCCTATCTCCCCCGAGGGAGTGGTCCTGTCTTTGCCCGACAAGGCAGCGCATCTGGTGCTCTTCCTGCCTCTACAACTCCCCAATGGGAGTATCCAAGTCCCAGCCACCCTGAACTCGGGCGCCTGCAGCTACTTTGTGGACTTGTCCTTCACAGCACAACACCAGATCCCCCTTAAACCCAAGGCCCATCGGATGGTCATCCGCCTGGCTGACGGATCAATCATCGAGTCGGGTACAGTTACCAATGAAACCATTCCCCTCCTTGCCAAGACTGTCATTGGCCATTCCGAGTACCTGCTCCTGGACGCCATTGCGTCCCTGCTGTTTCCAATCATTCTTGGCCTCCCATGGCTGTGGGCACACTGCCCCGACATTAATTGGGCTACAGGGGACATTCTGTTCACGTCCGTCTACTGCCGGCACCACTGCCTACAGCAACACCAGGAGTCTCCTTCCTCTGTCCTATGTCTGGATCCTGACCCTGACCAGGAAACCCGAGATGCAGTTCCTCCAGCATATCATGACTTCCTGGATGTAGTTAGTAAAACAAGCTACCACCTTACCAGGCCTATGACTGCCCCATCGAGTTATTGCCAGGTACAGAAGTACCTTTTGGCAGGATTTACCCGCTCTCCGAGGGAGAACTAAAAGCCCTCAAGGCTTATCTGTATGAAAATTTGGAGAAGGGATTTATCCGGCCATCCACGTCCCCTGCTGGAGCGGGATTATTCTTTGTTGAGAAGAAGGAACGGTCTCTGAGACCATGTATAGATTACCGGGACCTCAACAAAATTACCATCAAAAACCGCTACCCCTTACCCCTGGTACCCGAGCTGTTCCAGCGACTGGCCACTGCTACCATTTTCTCCAAGCTGGATCTCCGTGGGGCATATAACCTCATTCGCATCCGAGAGGGTGAAGAATGGAAAATGGCCTTCAGAACGAGATTCGGCCACTATGAATATTTAGTCATGCCCTTCGGGCTCTGCAACTCCCCAGCCACCTTCCAGCACCTGGTAAATGACATGTTCAGAGACTACCGGGATCAGTTTGTTATCATTTACCTAGACGACATTCTCGTCTTCTCGTCAACCTTGGAAGAACACTGCAGGCACCTCAAGTGCGTCTTAGAGCTTTTACGGCAACACGGACTATACGCAAAGGCCGACAAGTGTATGTTTGAACGCTCTAGCATCCCTTTCTTTGGCCTCATCATTTCAGTCTGAGGAGTCACTATGGATCCGCAAAAGGTCTCCGCCATCCTGGATTGGCCCGCACCAGTGGACAAGAAAGGGGTCCAGCGGTTCGTAGGCTTTGCAAATTTTTACTGGAAGTTTATTAAGGGGTTTTCCGCTGTGATCGCCCCATCACTCAGCTTACGAAGCAAGACTCTCGCTTCCAGTGGACTCCTGAGGCTCAAGAGGCCTTTCAGACGCTCAAGAAATTATTCACCTCTGCTCCTGTCCTGAAGCATCCAGATCCAGTCTTGCCCTACACCCTAGAGGTGGATGCCTCAGAAACTGCAGTAGGGGCGGTTCTGTCCCAGAGACGAGGCCCCAAGGCTTCTCTTCACCCCATCGCATTCTTCTCCCGGAAGCTATTGCCACCAGAGACCAACTATGATGTTGGGGATCAAGAGCTGTTGGCAACCAAATCAGCCTTGGAGGAATGGTGGCATTTGTTGGAGGGACCCGCACACCCTAGTCTGGTCTTTACCGACCACAAGAACCTTGAGTACCTACGGACTGCAAAAAGACTGAAACCCCCTCAGGCACGATGAGCACTTTTTTCTCAAGGTTCCAACTACACTTCACTTACAGGCCTGGGTTGAAGAATACTAAGCCGGACGATTTATCCAGGATGTTCTGAAAATCCAGAAATCCGGCCCCACCGGACACCATCCTTCCTTCCCAGAGCTCCTTGTTGTCTCAGGAGGACCTGTTGTCTCGGCTCAAGCGAGCTTTAACCAGATTCACCACACCACCCGACCCTCGACTGATACTGAAAGAAGGGCTGTGGTGGTACAGTGACAGATTCTTCATCCCCGAGGAGCTACGCTTAACCATCTTTGAACTTTGTCACGACCACAAATTGGCCAGGCATTTCGGCAGTCGCAAGACACTAGAACTATTATCACGCTCCTTTTGGTGGCCCTCTACTGACGAGGACTGTAAAAAATACGTCAGCGCCTGTCAAGTCTGCGATCGAAATAAGATAAGTAGGACCAAAGCCTGGGGTCTACTAAACCCACTTCCTATTCCTTAGTGCCCATGGTCCCACATATCCATGGACTTTGTCGTCGAGTTGCCTCCCTCTGCCGGGTTCAACTGCATCTTTGTGATCGTGGATCGTCTCACTAAAATGGCCCATTTCATACTTATGAAGGGTACCCCCTCTGCTACAGAAACAGCTGAGACCTTCATCAAGGAAATTGTCCATCTCCCTGGAGTCCCCACCAATATAGTTTCCGATCGGGGAGTACAATTCATGTCTTGGGTCTGGAAGGCTGTATGCTCGGGCTTAGGGATTGAACTGTCATTCTCGTCTGCCTATCATCCGCAGACAAACGGGCAGACAGAGAGTACTAACCAAACCATGGAACAGTACCTCCGCTGTTACTCCTCTTTCTCCCAGGATGATTGGGTCTCACTGCTTCCGGTAGCCGAATTCGCCTACAACACGGTGCATTTGGCTACTAAGCAATCTCCATTTTGGCCGAATCTTGGCTACCATCCTACGTTCCTACCCAGCGTGATTCCGGAAAGTACAGTGCCTGTGGCCCAAAACATCATGGAATTCTTGGAGAAGAACAACCGACTGCTACAGGAGACACTGCCCCGGACCCAGGAGCTTAACAAGAGAGCCTTTGACAAAGGGAGACGAGGGGAATTGGATCTGCAACCAGGCGACCGAGTTTGGCTGGCAACCAAAAATCTGAAGCTCTTCTGCCCCTCCAAGAAACTGGGACCAAGGTTCATCTGGCCTTTTCCCGTGAAGAGAAAAATCAGTAAGGTGGCATATGAGCTGACCCTTCCTCCATCCATGCGAATCCATCTGGTGTTTCACGTCATGCTACTAAAACCGGTGACCCAGGATCCCTTTCTGAGACGGAGGTCAGCTCCACCAGGGCCAGTTCTTTTAGGCGGAGAAGAGGAGTTTGAGTTAGAAGCTGTTCTTGCTTGCAGGAAGAGGGGAGGCTCAACCCAATTCCTAGTCAAGTGGAAGGGGCACGTCCCCAAGGAGAACTCGTGGGAACCCAAATAAAATATCCACGCCAAAGAGCTTATTGAAGCATTTTGGAAGAAACATCCAGAACTGAGAGCCCATTTGGACATCCAGAGGCTGCCCCTTGGGGGGCAATGTAAGGAGTCCTCCGGGACCATTGGAAGGCCTATGCGCGGGCGCACGTAGCGTGTGAACGCGCACGTGCGTGTGCGCCGGAAATGGTGCCAATAGTGGCCATTTAAGCAGGCAGCACCAAGAAGCAAATGCTGTCCTTTCTACAGAGTGTGTGTGTTCCTGAGCGACCCATTATCCTGATTGTCTGTTCCTGTGACGCAGCTTGTCTTGACCCTGCTGTTGATCTCCGCCTGCACTGACCTCGGCTTCCACAACCACTCTCCTGCCTGCTCCCTTGTACTTTGCTGCCCACCTGTTAACAAACTCTGCCTGTGCCCGACTATTCTCCTGCCTGACCCTTCTGTACTGCACCGCCAGCCTGTTACCGACCCGGCCTGCATCACTACACTTTTGCTTGCACGTGCTCATCAAGGACCTGCACATCACCATCAGTGTTGCAGTCCGACCCTCATGCCTCCCTGCACTCCCGAGCCTCCTGTTTACTCTACCAGGGGTTCTCGAATCAGGGTCGTAAGAGAGGTTGCCCACTGCATAAGTCAGACTCCACCAACAGGTATGTGACAAACACCTTTGTGGAAATCCAAAGAAGAAATGGCCCAATCCAGCAACCAGCATGTGTCCATGACTATAATTTGTACATGGGGGAGTCGATTTCAATGATCAAATGATCGAACCCTATCTTCCCACAAGAAAAAGCCGCTATTGGTATAAAAAAGTCTCCATTATATTTTTCATTTTGGCCGTGTATAACAGTTATGTTATTTACCGTAAATCTACCCAGAGCCCCGTATGTGATCTTCATTACCAAGAAGAAATTATCACCACCCTTTTTTTCCCTGAAGGCCCACCAGAAAGCATTCGCTCAGATTCAGTGAGCAGACTCAACGAACGGCATTTTCCTGAGAGACTCCCCCACAATGAAACAGGCCGAAAACATCAGAAGAAATGCCGGGTGTGCTCCAGAGGAGGAACTAGAAGAGACACCATATATTATTGTCCGCAATTTCCTTCTCAACCAGGCCTCTGTATAGGCGAATGTTTCCGCCATTACCATACTTGTGTACATTATTAGTTAAGTATGTCACTACACTGCAGTGTACATACCGCTGCTTGTTATACGACAATGCTTCTACCTAAAACTAAATATACCTCTGCCTACTCCGGAACTGACCCTGGCCTGTTATATGACAACGCTTCTGCCTAACGCTAAATATACCTTTGCCTGCTCCCGAACTGACCCTGGCCTGTTATACGACAACGCTATTGCCTAACACTAAACATACCTCTGCCTGCTCTGGAACTGACCCTGGCTTTTTATACGACAATGCTTCTGCTTAATGCTAAACATACCTCTGCCTGCTTTGGAACTGACCCTGAACTGTTTATTGACCACATTTTTTGCCTGCCTCTTGGACTGATCTTTTACCCTGCTACTGGAGTAGTGGGATTCTACTGGGATTCAAAAATGTGATAAGTTGTCAGGAAATTAAATGCGTAATTTATGTTCCTAGAATACCTGATGGTGCTCCTTTGATGTTGGGCATCTGTATGTGGCCAGGCTGTGTAAAAGTCTCACACATGTGTTATTGCCATACTCCGGAGGAGTAGCAGAATATATTTTGGGGTGTCATTTTTGCTAAGTACATGCTATGTGTTAGAAATATCTTATGAATGGACATTTTCATTTTCTTTCCACGTTTTATAAGCACTTGTGAAAAAAAATGACATGTTCAAAAGACCCATTAGTAGAGTTGAGCGAACCTCTGGAAGTTCGGGTTCTGCTGGTCCGGCCGAACTTCGGGACAAAGTCCGGGTCCGGGTCCGGGTCCGGACGGAACCCGAACGATCGCACGGACAACGAACCCCATTGAAATCAATGGGGACCCGAACTTTTAGGCACAAAAATGGCTGTAACAAAGTCCTGGAAAGCCCTAGAGGGCTGCAAAAGGAAGTAAAATGGGGGTAAGGGTAGGGCAAGTGCCCTACAAAAAAATGGGGACAGGAAAATAACTTTAAATATTTTTAAAAAAATAAAAACATAAAAAAAGCAAAAATGCAGGTGAATGTGGATCATCTTCAAACTGTGTCTGAAAAGTATTAATTAACGGTAGAAGCCATATAACTGTTCTAAAATCATCTTCAAACTAGGGCAAGTGCCCTACAAATAAATGGGGAT
>BLSH010437842.1:168830-179405 GCA_018402905.1 Glandirana rugosa
GCAAGCGCTCCCCCCCCCTCACTTTCCTGACCTGCCGGGCTGCATGCTCTGTTAAGGGCCTGATATGGATTGGGGAGGACCCCACATGAAGCCACGCTCACATCTCTTTCTAATGCTGCTTTTATGGTCTCCTCAGATACAGGTTTGGCAGATGGACATTAGTGGAACCCTTTCACTGCGGCCAATGGAAGGTTTACATCAGCAGCAGCACGGCTTATAGCTATAGAGCCAGGGAGTTGGTTTACATTTATTACTCCAACTGTTGGCTTTCTGGGGGAAGTGATTCAGCTGCACTGAAGATACCCCCCCCATCATGTATACCGGGTCAGCTACCCCTCCTGCAAGCCCCAAGGCAGGCAGTAAACGTCCGATCTCTGATCTCTTCAGTGAATGAACATGGAAGGGGTGAGATTATCTCATTTCTGGGTTCGGCGCTGTCGTTCCCGGGTTGCTGTGCCTGGGACAGGAGCTGATCAAGCATGATTTGTGCTTGGTCATTTTTTTAGGGGTATAAAAGGGGACTTTCGGAGTTTAACCACTTCAATACCGGACGTTTATACCCCCTTCCTGCCCAGACCAATTTTCAGCTTTCAGCGCTCTCACACTTTGAATGACAATTACTCTCTCATGCTGCACTGCACCCAAACAAAATTTTTATCATTTTTTTCACACAAATAGAGCTTTCTTTTGGTGGTATTTAAGAACCTCTGTGGTTTTTATTTTTTGCGACATAATTGAAAAAAGTGCGAAAATTTTGAAAAAAAAAACGCTTTTTTTTAGTTTCTGTGATAAAATTTTGCAAATAAGTAATTTTTGTTCATAAATTTGGGCCAAAACCTCCACTGCTCCCCATCTTTGGTAAAAATAACCCAAATCACTGTATATTATTTGGTCTGTGTGAAAGTTATAGAGTCTACAAGCTATGGTGCCAATTATTGGAAATTGATCACACCTAATGCACTGATGGTCGATCTCATTTCTTGAGGCCCTGAAATTTCGGGAAAGTACAAATACCCCCCAAATGACCCCATTTTGAAAAGTAGACATTCCAAGGTATTTAGCAAGAGGCATGGCGAGTTTTTTTGAAGTTGTACTTTTTTCCCACAATTCTTGGGAAAATTAAGAAATTATTATTATTTATTTTTTTTTGCACAAAATTGTCATAACAACAAGATTTTTCCCACATGCAGCATATGCATACTTCCAATTACACCCCAAAATACATTCTGCTACTGTCCCCGAGTATGGCGATACCACGTGTGTGAGACTTTTTCACAGCCTGGCCACATAGAGAGGGCCAACATGCAGGGAGCACCGTCAGGCATTCTAGGAGCAGAAATTTCACATCTAATTTCCTAACGACCTATTACACTTTTGAAGGCCCTGGAGCACCAGGACAATGGAATTGCCCACAAAATGACCCCATTTTGGAAAGCAAACACCCCAACCTATAATCTATGAGGCATTATGAGTCTTTTGAATGGTTCATTTTTTTTCCACAAGTCTTCGAAAAACGTGGAAAGAAAAAGAAAACTCTTTTATTTTTACACAAAGTGGTCAATTTATAAGACATTTCTAACACATAGCAAAAATTACCCCCCAAAATATATTCTGCTACTCATCCCGAGTATGGCGATACCACATGTGTGAGACTTTTTCACACCCTGGCCACATACAGAGGCCGAACATGCAGGGAGCACCGTCAGGCGTTCTAAGAGCATAAATTACACATAAAATTTCATTGATACCTATCACACTTTTGAAGGCCCCGGGGCACCAGGACAGTGGAATTACCCCCAAAATGACCCCATTTTGGAAAACAAACACCCGAGGTATATTCTATGAGGCATGGGCTGCACATAGGTACTCGGGTACTCTAATGGGCTGCAGATAGGTACTCAGGCATTTGGATGGGCTGCAGATAGGTACTCAGATATTCTGATGGGCTGCAGATAGGTACTTGGGTACTTTGATGGGCTGGAGACAGGTACTCGGGTAATCTGATGGATTGGTAAAAGGTACTTGGGTACTCTGATGGGCTGCAGATAGGTACTTGGTTACTCAGATGGGTTGGTGACAGGTACTCGGGTAATCTGAAGGGCAGGTGACAGGTACTCGGGTACTCAGATGGGCTGGTGACAGGTACTCGGGTACTCAGGTGGGAAGGTGACAGGTACTCGGGTATTCAGGTGGGCAGGTGACAGGTACTCGGGTACGCTGATGGGCTGGTGACAGGTACTTGGGTACTCAGATGGTCTGGTGACAGGTACTCTGGTACGCTGATGGTCTGGTGACAGGTACTCGGGTACGCTGATGGTCTGCTGACAGGTACTCTGGTATTTTAATGGACAGATGACAGGTACTCGGGTACTTTGCTGGACTGGTGACAGGTACTCAGGTTCTCTGATGGGATGGTGACAGGTACTCGGGTACTCAGATGAGATTGAGACAGGTACTTGGGTAATCTGATGGACTGGTAAAAGGTACTTGGGTACTCTGATGGGCTGCAGATAGGTAGGTACTTGGTTACTCACCTCTCCACACCCAATTTGTTTTGGGAAGCGGGGAAGGCCTTCCTCAGGGGTCACATTATTTCATTTGCGACGCGTTTTAAAAAAAAGGCTCATAATAGTTACAACCAGGCCAGTAAGTCACTTACAGAAGCTCATGAAAGGCTAAACTCATCACAAACTCCTGAGAACATTAGAGCTTGGCAGCTAGCCAAGAACGCTTTTGACCACTGGTCCTCGCAACAGGAATCCATAAACCACTTTCATTCATCTCTATTCTTTCATAAATATGGTAATAAATCAGGAAGACTTCTAGCTCGAATGTCCTCGGGTCGTTATGCCCCCACCCATATCATGGCATTGCGAGATGGGTTGGTGACAGGTACTCGGGTAATCTGAAGGGCAGGTGACAGGTACTCGGGTACTCTGATGGGCTGGTGACAGGTACTCGGGTACTCAGGTGGGCAGGTGACAGGGACTCGGGTACTTGGGTGGGCAGGTGACAGGTACTCGGGTATGCTGATGGGCTGGTGAAAGGTACTCGGGTACTTTGCCGGGTTGGTGACGGGTACTCGGGTTCTCTTTTATGTGCAGGTGACAGGTACTCGGGTACTCTGATGGGCTGGTTACAGGTACTTGGGTACTCAGATGGGCTGGTGACAGGTACTCTGGTACGCTGATTGGCTGGTGACAGGTACTCCGATGGTCAGGTGGCAGGTACTCGGGTACTCTGATGGGCTGGTGACAGGTACTCTGATGGGCAGGTGACAGATACTCAGGTACTCTGATGGGCTGGTGATAAGTACTCGGGTACTCTGATGGGCTGGTGACAGGTATTCTGATGGGCAGGTGACAGGTACTCTGATGGTCTGGTGACAGGTACTCGGGTACTCTGATGGTCTGGTGACAGGTACTCGGTTACTCAGATGGGCAGGTGACAGGTACTCAGGTATTTTGATGGGTTGGTGACAGGTACTCAGATGGGATGATGATACTTTTCATGCACACTCCTATTTCCTTCACTGTTGCCTGCACCGACAGTCCGGTCTCCACACATACCAGTCAAAAGAATCAATAAAATTAAACAAACCAAGAAAACCACTCAGAACAAAATAGAGACACTTAATCAGTTTTACAATAGACCATCTAGTGTTGGACCTGTGTCCCATAAACCATGCACTCAGCTAGCATGTCCTCCCCTCCCTTTAAGGGATATTCCCCACATGAACATAGAGATTTTGACAGATCCCCATGCTGACCCATCCATTACATCTGTACACTCGTCTTGTTCCCCATTGGCACCTACACACACCAATACCTCATTGACCTTTGGTGATGTCGAACCGTCTACTCTTATTTCCTCCAAGGAACCTTTTTTAGTGTTCAGTCCTCCTTCAGCCTTGTCCAAAAAAAGAAAATTTTCCGGAGAGGCTGTCGAGGAGGGCGATCCAAATCCTCCAAGAAATCTGTCGAAGTCTCAGAAACTGTAAATATCTTTAATTTGTCTTCTCATGTTCTCTCCGTGGCTGAAACAGCCCTTCTCAGCCGTGGATTGAACTTTGCTCCTACCAACCAGCCCAATCCTTTCCTTTTAGTCAAGGATCTTTACAAGTTTGTACGCAACTTAACCCTCAAAAGATTTTTTCACATAAAAGAAGAAAAGAATAAGGCCCAGGTTTCCAGTGAGACTCAGACCATGTCCACTACCATCTCCTCTTCCACCTCTATTTGTCAGTTGAAGTCTGAGTTTGATTTTAAAGGTGACTTGTTCAATACCCTGGAGACCCTATCCTTTGATGGGTCCCTAGAGCTATTCACCCAACATCTGGCCACTCCCATCCCCGTCATAGATTCTAATTTTAAACCCAAATCTGTCTTCTTCCCTACCCATGCCAAGGGACCCTTCATAGAAAGCTTCTACAGAGTTGTCTTCTCTGAACTAAAGAAATGCCAGTCTGGTCCTATCAACCACTCTGGCTATCATAATCTATCCCCTCCAGAGATCACTGCCCTAGACACACTCATGCAGCAGGAAGACCTAATCATCAAACCTGCTGAAAAAGGTCCAGGACAGGACTGACTACATAACAGAAGCTCTGAGACTTCTCTCGGATACCAGCACCTACAAAAAACTCCAGGTGGACCCCACATCTTCCTTTGCCTCGGAAGCTGGTTATTTAGTACAAGCAGGCTTAGATGACAATGTGCTAACTAAGGCTGAGGCCTCATTTTTGCTTAAGGATTATTATTCCATACCCCATTTTTATCATCTGCCGAAGGTCCATAAAAATATACTAACCCCTCCTGGGAGACCTATAGTGGCCTCGATGGATAATGTATCCTCAGGCTTTAGCCAGTATATAGATCGCTATTTGCAAACTATTGTTCAAACACTACCGACCTACATTAGAGATGGCTCCCATCTTTTGGAACTATTGTCTCCTTATAGATGGGAGTCCTCCTATGTTTGGCTCTCTTTAGATGTATGTTCACTCTATACATCTATCCCCCATGAATTTGGATTACTAGCCTTGGACCACTTCCTTTCCTCTGACCCCATGCTCAACCCTAGACAAGCTGCCTTCATTACTGAAGCAGTGAAATTCTGCCTTACACACAACTATTTCAGTTTTAATGGTGATTTCTACCTACAGACTCATGGCACGGCTATGGGAGCGAATTTTGCTCCCTCATATGCCAACCTGGCCATGGGTCTGTGGGAGAATCGGTACATTCTTAACAACAATCCGTTTTCAGCTAATATAATTTTTTTTGGCCGATATATTGATGATATTGTGGTGATCTGGGATGGTACTCCGGAACTCATGACTGTTTATCAATTATTGCAACCAAAATCCTCATAATCTCTCTTTTACCCATGTCACTGACCCCAACTCGTTAGTGTTTCTCGAACTAGAACTTGGCCACCTCGACCATAAGATTTTAGCTAAGAATCACACCAAGCCAACTGCTGGCAACTCGTTCCTTCATTACGACAGCTGCCACTACCCACATTGGATTAAAAACATAACCAAGGGCCAGTTCTGTAGAATTCGCCAGAACTGTACCCTTGATGAGGACTACAATAGAGAGAGCAGTCGGCTCAAGAAAAAGTTTAGGGACAGTACCCTGAAAAATTAATCAATGAAGCCTATGTTGCGTATCAAAAGGGTAAACCCCTCAAACAAAATTCACCTGACCCACGTCACCAGCCTGTTCGGTTTGTCACCATGTTCCATAACAAGTACCGGAAAATGGAGGCTATTTTTACGCACCATTGGGGTATACTCCTACAAGACCCCCACCTAAAACACCTTCTCCCTTCTAAACCTAAAATTACGTACCGTAGAGCCCCTAATCTCAAAAGTAAGATAGCACCCAGTAAACTAAAAACTGCCCCATCCGGGACATCCCAACTCACCTTGTTGCCCATCAGGGGTATGTATCAGTGCCGCAAGGCTCTATGCAAGGCTTGTGCCTTTATACAACATAGACAGAAGTCTTTCAGTGTGAAGGGAATCACTTACCCATTATCCGACTTCTACAATTGTTCCTCGGATTTGTTGTCTATGGTCTCTCCTGTCCCTGTGGGCTCGTCTATGTTGGACGAACCACACAGGCCCTGAGGTGCCGATTTGGCCAGCACAGGAGAGCCATAGAGGGCGGCAAAGACCATCATAGTGTGCCCAGACATTTTCTGGAGACACATGATAGGTCCACCAGTGGCCTCAGGGTTTGGGTGATCGAGCAAATATCCAGGACTCTCCTGTTGGCGGAGCGTTTCAAGAAGTTGTACGCCAGGGAGACGTTCTGGATATACACCTTGGATGTTTTGTCGCCTGGAGGCTTGAACGAGTGTATTGAAGTATCCACCATTTTATAATTTTTATATGTACTATTTTGTATTTCCTCCCCCTTCCCCCTCTCCCCTCCTATTTCTTCCCTTCCCCCTTCGTCCTTTTTCCAGGCGAAGCGAAGTGCATACTTTATATATATATATACACACATATAAGCCTGGAGACACACCTACCTTTATCAATACAACATTCCTCTGATAATACATACATATTTATTTATATATATTCTTACATTGTTGTTTATTTTTTGATATTTATTTTTCACATAATTTTATTTATTTATTTATTAGTTTCATCCGCCCATTACATTCCAGTTTACTTACAGATTTTTTTTTTTTTTTAAGTAGCTTTTTATCTTTTCACTTCTCCCCTAGCTTGTGGGATCACATTGGGGCTGTGGAACGAATGACACCCAATACTCCTTTAATCCCCCCTTCTTCCAGAGTTTCCTCTCTGCAGTTGAAGCTTGTGAATCCTCTGTTGACAGATTAGCCCATCATTAATTGTAAAAGCTTTGTCACATGCCAAGCATTATTGGCTTCTTTTCAATGTGAATCATCCGGTGTCTGATAAGATTTGACTTCTGTGCAAAAGCTTTGTCACATTCAGAACATTGAAATGGCTTCTCTCCAGTATGAACCATCTGGTGTCTGACAAGCTCTATATTGGTAGCGAAAGCTTTGTCACATTCAGAACAATGATTTGGCTTCTCTCCATTGTGAATCCTCTCATGTCTGATAAGACCTGCCTTCTCTGTAAAAGCTTTCTCACATTTAGAACACTGATATGGCTTCTCCCCAGTGTGAACCCTCTGGTGCGCGATAAGAGCTGACTTCTGTGTAAAAGCTTTGTCACATTCAGGACACTGATATGGTCTCACCCCAGTGTGGATCCTCTGGTGTATGATAAGATCTCTCTTAGATTTAAAAGCTTTGCCACATTCAGAACACTGAAATGGCTTCTCTCCAGTGTGGACCCTCTGGTGTATGATAAGATATGAATTCTTTGTAAAATTTTTATCACATTCAGAACACTGATATGGCTTCTCTCCAGCATGGACCCATTGGTGTCTGATAAGCCCTTTCTTAATTGCAAAAGTTTTGTCACATTCAGAACAGTAATATGGCTTCTCTCCAGCATGAATCCTCTGGTGTACGATTAGCTCTCTCTTAGTTATAAAAGCTTTTCCACATTCAAAACACGGATATGGCTTCTCTCCAGTGTGAACCCTCTGGTGTGTGATAAGATTTTCCTTCATTGCAAAACCTTTGTCACATTCAGAACATTGATATGGCTTCTCTCCAGTGTGAACCTCCTGGTGTGTGATAAGGTTTGACTTCATTGTAAAAGCTTTGTCACATTCAGAACATTGGTAGTGCTTATGGCCAGTGTGAACCTTCTGGTGTGTAATAAGAGTTGGCTTTGTTGTAAAAGCTTTGTCACATTCAGAACATTGATACGGCTTCTCTCCAGAGTGAACCCTCTGGTGTGTGATAAGCAATCTGTTAGTTATAAAAGCTTTGTCACATTCGGAGCACTGATATGGCTTCTCCCCAGTGTGAATCCTCTGGTGTGTGATAAGATTTGCCTTTATTGTAAAAGCCTTTTCACATTCAGAACACTGATATAGCTTCTCTCCAGTGTGAACCTTCTGGTGTGTGCTAAGATTACACTTCTGTGTGAAAGCTTTGCCACATTCAGAACATTGGTAGGGCTTATGGCCACTGTGAATCATCTGGTGTCTGATAAGTTCTTTCTTAAATATAAAAGCTTTGCCACATGTAGAACACTGACATGGCTTCTCTTCAGTGTGACTCCTCTGGTGTCTAATAAGATATGACTTCACTGTAAAAGCTTTGTCACATTCAGAACATGGATACGGCTTCTCTCCAGTGTGAACGCCCTGGTGTGTGATAGATTTTGCCTCCATTGTAAAACCTTTGTCATATTCCAAACAATAAATAGATTGAAATGACGCCTCTTATGTATACATGGGTTGGACTTTACCGTGAAACCACTGTCACTTACAGAACACTGAAATGACTTCTCTCCTGTTGTCCTCTGAGGCTGAATCAATGTTGAAGATCCAAAACATTTATGACTTTTAGAGCACCGATCTGTGTTGTGTCCTGGATGAAACCTCCAGTGAACTGCAATGAAGTCACATAAGACACCCGTAGGTCTCGTTTTCCTTGGGACTTAGTTGTGCTTTTGAAGACCAACTTGACTGAAAACTTGGCTCTTCAATCCACCCTATAGAAAAAAAATAAGTAAATAAAAGTCAAAATGCTATAAAAAAAAAAAAAAAGGATGAAATATAACGGCTTTCTATTTTTAACCACTTGAAGACCGGGCATTTTCTGGAACTTTTTATTTACATGTGAAAATATATGTTTTTTTTTTTTTTTGTTAGAGCCCACAAACTATAATATATACATCAGAGGCCCTAGAGAATAAATTGGTGCGTTTTGCAATTTTTTATGTTGCACAGTATTTGCGCAGCAGTTTTTCAAACAACAAAAAAAAAAAACACTTAACCCATTTGTTTTTTAAAAGATGATGTCACACCGAGTAAATAAATAAAAAACTTGTCACGCTTTAACGTTGCGCATGCACGCACAACGGCGACAAAAAACATAAATGTTACTATCCATAGGCCTTTACAGATGCAGAGGTGGTCTGGAGCAAGAATTACTGCCCATGATCTGAGATTCGCGGCGATACCTCACATGTGTGGCACAATCGTGGTTTATGCGCGTGTGAAACCAACGCGCGCGTTCGCCTTTGCATGCCAGCACGGGGGGACTGCACCATTTAATTTTTTTACATATATATATATATTTTTTTTTTTTATTTTATTTTTATTTTTACGCTATTTCTTAAAAAAAAAAAATTGATCACTTTTATTGCTGGCACCAGCAATAGACATGTGACAGGTGCTCTTTATCGAGATATCTGGGGCCTATAAGACCCCAAATCCCTCCTTCCCACTTGAAAGCATTCAAAATGCCAAGATCTGCGTTTTTGAATGCTTTCGATTTTCAAAAACTTTAAGACTCCAGCAAACCAGAAGTGATGTTGTGACACCGTTTCTGGGTTACCACATCCGAGACACGATCAAAGGCGATTCCAGCCACTTGGCTCATTGCTCAGGTCTTCCGGTGGGATAGGAGAGCCCCGGGCGAACGGTGGAAGGCGGCATCCCCTCCCACTGCTTATGACAGCCGTCAGCTCTAAAAATAAGAAAAATGGCACCAGGGTGATGCCTGCAGCAGTAAATGCATCGAAAGCTGACACCATTCTATTAGCCCTGTCTCTAGAGAATCGTACACCAAGTATCCATCTCCAGTGTAGTTACTAGGGATGGGCTGAACACCCACCCCGGATTGGTTCACACCAGAACATCTTAAACTGGCAAAAAGTTCTAGCAAACATGCGAAGTCTGTGGACCACGAACATGGAAAATAAAAAGTTCTCATTTTAAAGGCTTATATGCAAGTTATTGCCATAAAAAGTGTGGCACATCTGTGCGATGTATAGAACATGCCGCAGCAATAATGACATTTCTAAAAAGGAAAAAATGTAATTTAAAACTTGCTCACAGCTGTAATGTCTTGCCGGCTTCCGACAATACAAATTTAAAAAAAAATAAACAGAATGGAGTCCCCCCCAATCCATACCAGGCCCTTCGGGTGTGGTATGGATTTCAAGTGGAACCCCACACAAAAATTAAGAAAAACCAGCGTGGGGTCTCCCCCCCCCCCAAAATCCATACGAGAACCCTTATCCAAGCATGCAGCCTGGCAGGTCAGTAAACCGGGGGGGGGGGGGATGAGCAAGCGCCCACTCCCGAACCATACCAGGCCACATGCTCTCAACATGAGGGGGTGCGTGCTTTGGGGCAAGGGGGTTTAGCTCTGCACCCCACCCCAAAACACCATGTTTCTGTGTTGATGGGGACAAGAGACTCTTCCCGACAACTCTGGGCTATGGTTGTTGGGGACTGCGGGTAAGGGTCTTATCAAAATCTGGAAGCCCCCTTTAAACAAGGGGGGCCCCATATCCCAGCCCCCCCCCCACAAGAATGTATATTGGATACATCGTACCCATTCACCATAAAAGTGTCAAAAAGTAAAAACCACAAGAGACAGTTTTTGACAAATCCTTTATTTAAGAAAGCACCCTCCCCATGTTGAGCCCTCACCCGC
>BLSH010437878.1:5644-16037 GCA_018402905.1 Glandirana rugosa
CTCAACTCGCTTGGAGACCTTCAAGCCCAAGACGACCAGGCAGGCTTGAAGCCCTGTTTCCGGACCCGGACTTTGTCCCGAAGTTCGGACGGACCAGCAGAACCCGAACTTCCAGAGGTTCGCTCAACTCTACTCATATTGCTTTAATATAACAATGTTGTCTGTAAGAGATTTTTGTTCCTCTTCTTGATCAATAAAACGAGATTGAACTAAAACTTCATGAACAGCTGATGTATTTCACCTGAATACGGTGGCGGCATATACACATTAGCAATTACAAAATGCCTATCAAAAAATCTACAGCACAAAAAACATAAGTATCTCCCATATTTATCTATCTCCATGCATTCACAGGCCCTTAGCATGTGAGGAGTATGTAGAATGGTAGGCCACTTTTACCCCGCAGATTTTCAGGAAACAGTCCAGTTTCTGGGCTGGCGTGTGTCTCCTGCAAGTGCACAAAATCTGGTTTTAGATCAGTGAGAGCATCAAAAATTGACTGAAGCTTCAAGGAGCTATTCACACCTCTTACATTAAACAAACAACCCCACCGGTCTACCAGTTTTATTTATATACATATATACAAATAGAAAAGGGAGGCCTGTCATATAGGAGGACATAATTTAATACCTTAATATAATTAATATTAAGTGTTGGAACACTAAGGGAAAGCTGGACCTAAACAGGGCCTTAATAAAGGGAGAAAGAATATAAGAAAAAACTAGAAAAGGAAAAAAAAAAAAGAAAAAACATAATACCCTCCCAAAAAAAAAAGAAAATGCTTATACAACATAATCATTCTAAAGCCACAAGTGAACCATTTGACACTTTCCAGTTCAGAGGTCAAAATACATATTATCATTAGTTGGGCGTTGGGCGAACGGTTCGGCCTGAGCATCAGTTCGGGCTGAACATTGGCTATTCGCCCTGTTTGGGAAAAACCTGAATTTGCAGGGTGTTCGTCAGGTGTTCGCTCACTGTCAGTGGATTTCAGCTGACAGCTGAGTAAAAAAAAAAAAAATTGCAAGTAAACAAAACAAAAGACCAAATCCCGGCAGGTCTGGAAAGGGGGGGGGGCGTGTGAGCGCCTCTCCTGAACCATTGCAGGCCACATGCCCTCAACATGGTGGGGCGGGTGCTTTGGGGCCCCCACCTAAAGCACCTTATCAACATGTTGATGGGGACAAGGGCCTCATCCCAACCACCGTGGTCGGTGGTTGTGGGGGTCTGTGGGCAGGGGGTTTATCGGAATCTGGAAGACCCCTTTGACAAGGGGACCCTCAGATGCTGCCCCCCAAGTGAATACGTATTTATTTTTTTAATTCAAAAGTTTTTTATTGTGCATTTATACTTTACATAAATTCAATAGCATACATAGGATGTTACAGATTAAGGTTTAACATGCAAAATTATCATGTAGTGGAACATATATAGAGCATTTCAGTATTTTGATTATTTGTACTTAGAGTTGAGCGGACACCTGGATGTTCGGGTTCGTCGGGTTTGGCCGAACTTCACGACAAAGTTTGGCCGAAATAACTTAAAATCACATTTTAAAAAAGGGAGGAGGAGGTGGATGTGGAGTAGGAGGTTGAGGAGGCCGTGACCGTGGCAGTGTAGGTGGTGGAAGTGGCAGTGCAGGAGGAGGTAGCCAACACTGTTTTTTGTTTGTTTGTTTTTTTTTTTTCTAATTGGGGTAGCCCCCAAAATATTGAGACATATTAAAAAAAGTATAACAATGGCTGTGTGAGGCCAGTCTAAATGGCTATTCTGCACAAAGTAGAGACAAGTCTTGTGGGATCCATGCCTGGTTCATTTTAATAAACATTAGCTTGTCCACATTGGCTGTGGACAGGCGGCTGCGCTTGTCTGTGATAATGCCCCCTGCCGTGCTAAACACACGTTTAGACAATACACTGGCTGTAGGGCAGGCCAGCACCTCAAAGGCATAAAGGGCAAGCTCAGGCCATGTGGCCAATTTGGAGACCCAGAAGTTGAATGGGGCAGACCCATCAGTCAGTACGTATAGGCGTGTGCACACATACTGCTCCACCATGTTGCTGAAATGCTGCCTACTACTAAGACGTTGTCTATCAGCTGGTGGTGCTGTTTGTTGTGGTGTGCTGCTGACAAAGCTTTTCCACATTTCATCCATGCTAACACTGCCTTCTGAGGTGCTGGCGGTGCCACAGCTGCATTGGCGACCTATTCCTCCTCCTCCTCCGCCTTCGCCTTGTGCTTCCATTGAGCCCCCGGTGTCATTTGGGAATGCCCTCAGCAGCGTGACTACCAGCGTGCGCTTGTAGTTGCGCATCTTCCGATCACGCTCCAGTGAGGGAATTAAAGAAAGGCACATTGTCCTTGTAAAGGGGATCCAGTAGGGTGGCCACCCAGTAATCAGCACAAGTTAAAATGTGGGCAAATCGGCTGTCATTGAGCAGGCACTGCAGCACGTAGTCGCTCATGTGTGCCAGGCTGCCCAGAGGCAAAGACAAGCTGTCCTCCGTGGGAGGTGTATCATCTGTGTCCTCCGTATCCCCCCAGCCACACTCCAGTGATGCCCATGAGCTGCGTTGGGTGCCACCCTGCTGTGAACACGGTTCCTCCTCCTCCTCATCATCCTCGTCCTCCTCATCCTCCAGAACTGTGCCCTGGCTTGAAATTGTTATACCTGGCCTATGCTGGTGCAGGAACCTACCCTCCGAGCCACTTGTGAATGACTGGCCTGATAACCGTGGAAATGGCCCCTCTTTCTCCTCCCACTGTGCCACATCCTCTTCCATCATCGCCCAAAGTTTTTTTCCAAGGAGACATAGAAGTGGGATAGTAACGCTGAGAACAGCGTCATCGGCACTGGCCATGTTGGTGGAGTACACGAAACACCGCAATATGGTACACAGGTCTCGCATGGAGGCCCACTCGTTGGTGGTGAAGTGGTGCTGTTCCGCAGAGCGACTGACCCGTGCGTGCTGCAGCTGAAACTCCACTATTGCCTGCTGCTGCTCGCAAGTCTCTCCAGTATGTGCAAGGTGGAGTTCCACCTTGTGGGCACATTGCATTGGAGGTGGTGAGCGGGAAGGCCGAAGTTTCGCTGCAGCGCAGACAGGTGAGCAGCAGCAGGGTCAGAGTGGCAAAAGTGCGCACAGACGGCCTGCACTTTCTGCAACAGCTCTGACATATCCGGGTAGTTTTTTAGAAATTTCTGCACCACCAAATTCAGCACATGCACCTGGCAAGGGATGTTCGTCAAACCGGCTAGGCCCAGAGCTGCTACGAGATTTCGCCCATTATCGCACACCACCAGGCCGGGCTTGAGGCTCAGTGGCAACAACCACTCATCGGTCTGTTGTTCAATGCCCGTCCACAGCTGCTGCGCAGTGTGGGGTTTATCCCCCAAACATATCAGTTTTAAAACAGCCTGCTGTCGTTTCCCCCTGGATGTGCTGAAGTTGGTGGTGAAGGTGTTACACTGACCGGATGAGGAGGTAGTAGAGGAGGAGGAAGCGGAGTAGGAGGAGGAGGCAACAGGAGGCAAAGAGAAATGCCCTGCAATCCTCGGTGGTGGAATGACATGCGCCAAACGGCTAGCTGCCTCAGGCCCACCCGCCACTACATTTGCCCAGTGTGCAATTAGCGAGATATAGCGTCCCTGCCCGTGCTTACTGGTCCACGTATCAGTGGTTAAGTGGACCTTGCCATAGATGGCATTGTGCAGTGCACACTTGATCTTGTCCCCGACTTATTTGTGCCGGGTAGGGATGGCTCGCCTGGAAAAGTAGTGGCGGCTGGGAACCACGTACTGTGGGACAGCCACCGCCATCAGGTTTTAAAAACTGTCCGTGTCCACCAGATGAAATGACAGCATTTCAAAGGCCAGGAATTTTGAAATGCTGGCATTCAGGGCCAGGGATCGCGGGTGGGTAGGGGGGTACTTCATCTTTCTCTCCAGTGTTTGGGAGATGGAGAGCTGTAAGCTTCCATGGGACAGTGTGGAAATGCTTGGGGATGGTGATGGACATGGTGGCGTTGCTGTCACATCATCTGTTTGCTGGGTGGCAGGTGACACTGGCACTGTAGAGGTGGAGGAAGAGGCCGAGGCAGCAGCAGAAGAGGAAGCAGGAGGAGGCCGAGACCTTTCTTGGATTTTGAGGTGCTTATTCCACTGCAGCTCGTATTTTGCATGTAGATGCCTGGTCATGCAGGTTGTGCTCAGTTTTAGAACATTTATGCCTTAATTCAGGCTCTCATTGCACAGCGTGCAAACCACTCGTCTCTTGTCGTCACCACTTTGTCTGAAGAACTGCCACGCAGGGGAACGCCTTTGAGCTGCCTTTGGTCTGCGGTGGGTAGTAGCAGGCATACTGTCTAGGGGACGGTCACTCCCCTTTTGAAACCTGCTTCCTCTTTTGCTGTGCTGGTACCTCTCTGCGAACAACACCCCTTCTTCCGAACTGCACACGTCACTCGCATGACCTTCATTCCATGTGGGGTCTAGGACCTCCAAATCATCTTCCACCCACCCTTCACCACTGCCCTCCTTGTCAGTCTGCACACTGTAGAAAGCCGCAGCAGTTGGCACCTGTGTTTCGTCATCATCAGAGACGTGCTGCGGTGGTGTTTCCATGTCCTCATCCTGAAACAGAAGTGGATGGGCATTGGTGAACTCAATGTCTTCCACTTCTGGGGCAGTGCTATGTGGATGGCCCACGGAATGCACACCAGCAGAGCCATCAAAAAGCATAAGAGACTGCTGCATGACTTGGGGCTCAGACTGATTGGCTGATTTACAAGGGGCTGAGTTGAAAGATAGATGGCCATGGGGTTCAGGTGCCAACTCTGAGCTTTCATCAAGGGACCGGGTGGGAGACAATGTGAAGAAACTGGAGGCATTGTCAGCCACCCAATCTACTATCGCCTGTACTTGTTCTGGCCTCACCATTCATTGAGCGGCATTCGGGCCTACCATATAACGTTGAAGGTTCTGTCGGCTACTCGCACCTGAGGAAGGTATTTCACTTGTGTGTGTAGCTGACACGAATCGACCACATCCTCTCCTTGAAACAGGAACTTCACAAATGCCAACACCAGCAGCACCAGCAGCCCCACGACCTTGTCCCTTATTTGACGCTCTACTCATTCTGGACGCAAATGTACTATGTAGCACTATTTATTAAAACAAAAAAAGAAGAAAAAATTATTATTTTTTTTTTTTGAAAATAGCAAAGTAGACACACTTTTTATTTTTGAGCAAGAAATGCAACGCTCACACCAGCAGCAGGAACCTCTCCCTACTCCACTATGAGATGATTTTGGAATGATAATATATCCATCACAGCACCGACAGGAAACTCTCCCTAAGCCACTATCAGATAATTTTAGAACGATAATCTGTCCCTCACAGCAACGACAGGAACCTCTCCCTACTCCACTATGAGATGATTTTAGAACGATAATCTGTCCCTCACAGCACCGACAGGAACCTCTCCCTACTTCACTATGAGATGATTTTAGAACGATACTATATCCATCACAGCACTGACAGGAACCTCCTCCTACTCCACTATGAGATGATTTTAGAATGATAATATGTCCCTCACAGCACCAACAGGAATCTCTCCCTATTCCATTTTGAGATGATTTTAGAACACTAATATATCCCTCACAGCACAGACAGGAACCTCTCACTACTCCACTATCAGATGAATTTAGAATGATAATATGTCCCTCATAGCACCGACAGGTACCTCTCCCTACTGCACTATGAGATGATTTTAGAACGATAATATGTCCCTCAAAGCACCGACAGGAACCTCTCCATACTCCACTATGAGATGATTTTAGAATGATAATATGTCCCTCACAGCACCAACAGGAACCTCTCATTACTCCACTTTGAGATGATTTTAGAATGATAACATGTCCCTCACAGCACCAACCGGAACCTTTCCCTACTCCAGTATGAGATGATTTTAGAACAATAATATGTCCCTTACAGCACCGACAGGAACCTCCTCCTACTCCACTATCAGATGATTTTAGAACGATAATATGTCCTTCACAGCACTGACAGGAAACTCTCCCTACTCCAGTATGAGATTATTTTAGAGCGATAATCTGTCCCTCACTGCACCGACAGGAACTTCTCCCTATTCCACTATGAGATGATTTTAGAACGATAATATGTCCCTCACAGCACCGACAGGAACCTCTTCCTACTCCACTATGAGATGATTTTAGAATGATAATCTGTCCCTCACAGCACAGACAGGAACCTCTCCCTATTCCACTATGAGATGAATTTAGAACCATAATCTATCCCTCACAGCACCTACAGGAGCCTCTCCCTACTCCACTATGAGATGATTTTAGAACGATAATATGTCCCTCACAGCACCGACAGGAACCTATTCCTACTCCACTATGAGATGATTTTAGAATGATAATATGTCCCTCAAAGCACAGACAGGAACCTCTCCTTATTCCACTATGAGATGAATTTAGAACGATAATCTGTCCCTCACAGCACCTACAGGAACCTCTCCCTACTTCACTATGAGATGATTTTAGAACTATAATCTGTCCCTCACAGCACCAACAGGAACCTTTCCCTACTCCACTATGAGATGATTTTAGAATGATAATATGTCCCTCACAGCACCAACAGGAACCTCTCCCTACTCCACTATGAGTTGATTTTAGAACGATAATCTGTCCCTCACAGCACTGACAGGAACCTCTCCCTACTGGCCAATCACAGCCATGCCATTAGTAGGCAAGGCTGTGATGGCTTCTAAGTGCAAACAAGAGAAATGCTTGTTGATTGGCTGCCCTGCAGCTATTCAACAGGCGCCAAAAATAGTCTGGGTCACCTGATGCACTGACCAATCACAGCCATGGCATTAGTAGGCATGCTTGTGATGGCTTCTAAGGGCAAACAAGTGAAACGGTTGTTGATTGGCCGCCTTGCAGCTATTGAAAAGGCGTGAAAAATACCCGAATACTGAACCCGAACCCGGACTTTTACTCAAAAGTCCGGGTTCGGGACACAGACACCCCAAAGTCCGGAATGAACCCGAAATTTACATTTCGGGTTCGCTCAACTCTATTTGTACTAGCTTATTAATATTGCACAACATTTTAACTAAATAGAGGGCATGGGATGGGGGTGTGGGTAGAGGATGGGGAGGGGTGAGGGATGGTAGGGTAGGGGATCGAACGTGCATGAGAAACAGATATGTGTAATTTACAGCATAAGTTTTGTACCAGTTGAACCACGGACTCCACATTTTTTCTATCTTTTTGTGTGCATTTGTGTTCCTAGCTGGTAGGGTTTCATATGTTTTGTGAGTTTGGGTCATATTGATGACTTCATGTACCTCGGGCGTTAGCGTTTTTCCACAGTTTGGTTATGTTATGTCTAGCCGCTAAAAGAATGTGTGTGACTACTTTCCTGTGTGAGTGTGGTAGCGTCTCTATATTTATATTTAGTAAGCCTAGATCAGAAGTGGGCGTTATAGTTAGCTCTGTGATATGAGATATTAGTAAAAAGATCTCATTGCAATATGTGGCCAGTTGCGGGCATTCTCATAAAATGTGCAGTAGTGTGCCCTTTAACCCAAATTTCCTCCAGCACTCAGGAGCAGTTGTTTTCTCGAATTTTGCCATCTTATCTGGAGTGATATATCTTCTTTGGGTCAGTTTTTATGTGGGTTCCCACATTGTTTTGCATTTTGTGGCTTGATATATAGTCGATAGTGCTTTTTGCCATTGAGTGCATGTGTATTGTTTGTCTAGGTCCTGCTGCCATTGAATAAAGTCTATAGATTTTTGAAAAAGCGTCTTTTCTTGGAGCAGGTTGTAGAAGATGGAAATACCTTTTTTCCCTGAGGAGCTGGGTAGGTAATAAGAGAGGGCTTTTTTTGGGACATGGGTATTCAGTTGAGTGTTGTATTTTAAGCAATGTGCCAGCTGCATTTATTGGAAATTTGCTCCTGGGCCTAAACCTAAGAATTGGTTGAGATGGCAAAATGATTTCAGCACAGAGAGAGAGAGTGTGTCTTGGTTAGACCATCTGTGGGTAGGGAGGTCAGGTATGAGTAGTTTTATAGTTCTGGATGGGTATTTTTGGCTGCGCAGTGGGGGTATTCGTCCACTTGGTAGAAGTTAATTTACACCATGGTTTAATTGCTGCGTGTATGGGTGGTGAGAGATGTTGAGGGATTTTAGCTTTAGGATGTACACTGTGTAGCCAAGCCTTTAGATTTTTCCCTAGTATGGATTGCCTTTATATGTCTCCCCAACACGTGGACGCCTTGGAGAGGAACCATTCTTTCATTTGCACTAAGATTCCTGCTGTGTTGTAATCTTCCATGTCTGTAAGGCCCGAGCCCCCCGACCGATCTATGCTTAATGAGTCTGCTCTTGGATACTCTGGGTTTTTTCCCTTCCCAAATGAATTGTTTTAGAAGAGCCTGAAGGGAGTTAGTATATTTTTTAGATATTGGGATAGGAAGGGTGTGAATTAGATATATCCATTGTGGCAGGAGAGACATTTTATAGGCTGCTAGGCCGCCAATGAAAATTCATATCTCTTTAATTGATTGAGAGATTGGATAAGGTTTTGTTTATATGGGATATAGTTATTTTTGGATAGGTTTTTCAGGTGTTTGGTCAAAATGGTTCCTAAATAGGTTATGCCTGTGTCAGTCCATTGGAAGGGGTGTTGTAGGGACAATAGATTGCGGGTTGTGCTGTCAATGTCCAGATCTAGAATGTGTGATTTTGTGGAATTAACTTTGTAATAAGATATGGCTCCAAATTCATTCAGTATCTGTTTTACTGCTGGTAAGGTTATGTACGGGTTGGTTAACAATAGGATTATGTCGTCCGTGAACAAGCTTATCTTATGGTTGTAATCCCCTATTTGGGATCCTGTGATTTGTTTGGAGCCTCTGATAGTTCTGCTAGTGGTCCTATGATTAAGTTAAAGATGAAAGGGGGCAACCTTGCCTTGTGCCAGTTGAGATTTGAAACGGGGTAGACAGCATCTCTGCTACATATACCTGGGTTGATGGGGTAGAATAGAGTGCCATGATAGCTGATAATATGTGGTTTTTAAACCCAAATTTAAGGAGAACTTCTGTCATGTATCCCCAATGGACCCTGTTGAACACCTTCTCTGCGTCCATAGAGAGGTGCAGAGAAAGCTTTTCATCTGTGTTTGCTAAGTGTATAATGTTCGCTAATCTTCTAGTGGCATCTGAGGTCTGTCTACCTGGGACAGATCCCGTTTGGTCAGAGTTGATTAGAGATGTAAGTAGTGTGGATATTCTATTGGCTAGTAGTTTAGCATAAATTTTTAGATCTGCATTCAGGAGAGAGATGGGCCTAAAGTTCTGTGGGGTGTCCAGGTCCTTACCTGGTTTAGGCAAGGCCACAATGGTAGTAGTTAGCATCTCAGCTGGCAAACTAGAGGAGGAGGCAGCTTCATTGAATAGACTTTGAAGGTGGAGAGTGAGTACTGGGAGGAATTGTTTATAATATTCTCCTGGTAGCCCGTCTGGGCCAGGGGATTTGCTTGCTGCCAGCGATTGGATCATTTTATAAATCTCCTGTTGGGAGAACGGGGATTCCAATTTAGCTTGCTGATCTGGGTTGAGAGTAAGGAGATTGATTTTGGAAAGGAATTGCTTGATGAGGTCCAGGGTGGGTTGAGGAGAGGATTTATCATTTTTGAGATTGTAGCGGGAATTATAGTAAGCACTCCTGGGGGTTGATAATTTTTTCTTAATGAAGAGGTGGAATATATGTGGGATTTTAGCTTTAGTGCATTGGCCTCGAATGCGATGAGCCATGGCTTTCCCTACCTTTTTGGAAGTCGAGTTATAGGTGGCTTTAAGCTTGCGGTGGGCTTTTTCGTAGTTGTCTAGGAGAAGTGCCCTTACCTCTTGGTGGAGGGATAATAATTTAAGTTTAATGTTGTGGGTGGGATTCTGCTTGTTTTGGGAATCTGTGAGGGATATTTCATTGATAAAGTTATCTAGGCACTGCGTATTCCTCTTTTTCACCAGGGAACACATTTCAATTAAAACTCCTCTAATAAAGGCTTTATGGGCCAACGAGAGGGTGCTTGGCTTCGCTACTGAGCCCTCTTTGTGGGTAAAAAAGTCTTGCAGTTGGGACAGGATTTGGTCCGCATATTGCGGTAGCTGCATAATTCTGGTATTGGCTCTCCAGACCCTGGCTGGATTGAGGTATGTGGATGAGGAGATTGCTCACTGGTGCATGATCCAACCAGGTGATGTGACCGATATCAGAATGTGAGGTTCGTTGTAGAAGCCATTTGTCAACTAGGCATAGATCTATGTCTGAGTACGAATTGTGGGGGGGGGGA
>BLSH010437878.1:19011-30005 GCA_018402905.1 Glandirana rugosa
CTGGAAAAGTTATGAATTAAACCGTCACGTAATGGTGAAAATGAAATATAGTTATATTTATATTAAAAAAAAAAACGATGACATAAATACTATTAATCTCTACCTGGCTGGAGGGGAGACAAGTCAAACGTCGTCTTTAGGCCTTGTCCCCTTTTTAAGATTGGGTTTGTCACTTGGGGTAACTTCAGATACCCTCGGCTTGTCCTTTTTAGTTTTCACCGGTAAACATTCCGAATATCCGTTCATTAACCGGTATTTTCCCCATATCCCCAGACCCATGATGGGACATAGTTACGTTAAAAAATCCTTGCTCCTGAAAAAACAATTGTCTTTAAAAAAAATTGCATTGATACAGGGTAGTACCCAGACCCCTATACCCCTTTTATGGCCAATTACTTGCCTATAAGCCTTACAAATGGCCACTTTTGATTTTTCCTGTTCGGCTCCCATAGACTTCAATGGGGTTCACTGTTTGGGTTAGAATTTTTCCCCTGTTCCGGATTTCTGCTGCAAACTGAACAGAGGGGAGGTCGGTCCATCTCTAATTATCATAAATACAGTAGCAAAAAAAAAAATTATATTTATATTGATATAAAGTAAAAGTGGTAATGCACTGCCAAATTAAGTATTGAAAAGGTCAGCTGCTGCTGCTACTAAAGTATTTCACACAACAATGAATCAGTATAATCAAAAAATGTGGAAGCACTGCTTCAAGGTAAACGATAACCACACAAAAACATTTTTTTACAGCAATAAACGCACAATAAATAAGTGGTACAATAGGGACAATGTGCAAAATGAGCAAATAAGTAAGTAAGTGAATGTCCTCAGTACAGATAGAAATATGATAAAATAATTTTCACATAGTTTCTTATTTTATCATATTGCTATCTGTACTGAGGACATTACTTACTTACTTATTTGCTTATTTGTCCCTATTGTAGCACTTATTTTTATTGTATGGTTATCGTTTACCTTGAAGCAGCGATTCCACATTTTTTGATTACATTTATATTGAAAAACCAACATACAGCATTGGGCAGAAGAGGTACACCCATGCTGCATGCCGGTCACTATCTCTTAAGAAATATAACTGAAAGACACCAAGTCCGCACATGCTCACTTTGGTGTGTATTGCTAGAGTTTTTTTTTTTTTTCTTGGGAGGGTGTGTGTGATCAGCACAGGGCCAATCAGCCCCATCCAGATAGAGGGTCAGGGGTTCTGCATCCTCATAGGACAGCCAGTGCAGTATAAAAACTCATCCTACAAGCTTTAAACAGGCACTGAGACTGCTATATACTGCTGATGAGAAAGGGTATTTAGCAGTTTATATTTACTAAAATGATTGCATTTCCATGCTCTGTGTACTATGAGAGACCAGATATAGTGAATGCAGGGTCCTGGGTTTAGTAAAACTTCAAGGTTTTTACTGAAAAATTTTGTAATAGTGGCTAAGTCCCTATAGATAAACCTCTGTGCTGCCTTGACAACCAAATAATCTGGCCTAAGGATGTTTCACTTATGATTTCCTCCAGTTGTACCCAGTTTTTAAAAGGTGCATTATGTGTCCAATCAATTACTCATGTCAGGACCACTGCTTTGTGGTAATTCTTGAAGTCTGGTAAAGACAATCTTCCCGTTGACTTAGATCTAGCAAGCATTTTATACGCAACATATAAAATCTTTGTTGTTGTTTGAAATGCATCGTCCTTCCATTTACTCTTTTCTCTTAGGTTGGGGCAGTTGCAGTTTGTTTGTACCGTTTGTACTGTTGGTTATTTGGTGAGGGGGCACACTGGACACCTTTGCTGCCATTGCACTATTTGCTGGCTCTCCAGTGTGCCCCTGTGCTTTTGTGGAGGGGTGGGCTCCCTCCAGGTGTACCTGCCCTCAGTCTATCCGTTATTATATACTGTATGTGCTCCTACTATGGAGGATCTCAAATTTTATATAGTTAGGCCTGCAGTTACATAGGACACGGTCTCTGTAGCTTAGGTATGTATTTGAAAATGTGTGTAATCTAAACCCATGTTTGTAACTGAGCTGGGAATTTTTCTTTGTTGCTGTTTGATATGCGTCACCCTTCCATGTCCTCCTTGGTGTTAAGGCCAGTTATAGGTTGGGGCAGTTGCCGTTTGTTTGTACCATTGGCAATTTAGCATGCAGGGAGATGTTATATTTTAGACAGCAATAATAAGCACAATCTAGAGATCATTCTGATTTTCTGCACATAATGTAAATAGTTCTCTTCAGAAAAAATTTAAGGGGGGGGGGGGGAGCAGGCAGAATCCATCTGTAAATATAAAAAGTACATTTTATTCTCCCTGGAAAACAAAAAGTGTATATATTCTGCTACCATTTTCATATCTGTGAAAAAATTGCAGATTGCAGGATGGACCCTGCTTTGTCAAACATGCATTTTATTTGCAACTGTCTTACAGCTGCAAAAAAAAAAAATGGGTTTTGGGTGTTGGTGGTGCCCAAATCCCATTACCCTACAGATAAAATTCTTCGGAGCCCAGGATGCTATGAATCCAATACCCTTTTAAACAAAATTAACAGCATTTTAAAATGTGAAACAATTTTTGGGGTGCTACAGTAAAAATTCCTTTGCAAACAAAGCAGCATTGGCCTGATTTTTCAAAAGTAATAGTAGCAGGCCTACAACTGTAGCAGGTATAGGGTTATGTTAATGGTGGCTGGGTGTGCTGAAGGATATGCAGGCATAACAATGACAGCATGTGAGATATGTAACAGAAAAAAATGGAAGATGGCTGTATCTCCAAATGATTTAATCAACAGCATCTGCTGCAAGGGTTCAGTAACTGCAGCTGATCCAAGACATGTTCTTTTTAAAAAGTTTCAACCAGTCAACAGTGTCCATGGAGAGAGGCACTCTTTTTTCTGTCTCACTTTTTAAATCATTGTATACACCTGATATTACCAAAACTCCCCTCTGTCCTGCTTTTTTAACAATAAATGAGGGGAGGCAATGCAATTCAATCTTAAAAGAAACCAGAGCAAAATGCAAATGATTGAGACACAAATTAGGGATTTAAGAGAAGTATGGGTTTTTGTTTTTTACCTCCTTTATACTTACCTAGGTGGATGTCCCTGGCATCTTTACAATGAGAACCGAGCCACCAAACACCGCTAATGGCTTGGTTCTCTCTGATCCCCCAGCGGAGAGCTGCTAGCTGTCAATCAGCAGCTCTCCTCTCTGCTTCTCCATGCTCACTGGAGCTAACTGGAGGGCTGAGCTGGGGAGGGACAGGGATCGGCCTTATCAGGCTCTCAGTGGCTCGCTGATTGGCTGAGACGGCTGTCGGTTCAGGCACCTAGCGGATCCCAACTCTTGAAGTCGTGATGATGCGGTGCCTGTCCCGACTCCTGTGATGAGCAGTGAAGGCTTCGGTGCAGTGAGTGGCCAGGGCCGCGAGACGTCGCTAACACTGTGAACGACCTAGTTGACGCTTATGAGGAATCTAAAGGGGACCAGTCCTTGATTAACCACTTCAATACTATGCACTTAGAACCCTTTACTACCAGACCAATTTTCAGTTTTCAGTGCTGTTGCGCTTTGAATGACAATTGCGCGGTCATGCGATGCTGTACCCAAGCAAAGTTTTTATCATTTTGTTCCCACAAATAGAGCTTTCTTTTGATGGTATTTGATCACCCCTGCGGTTTTTATTTTTTGCGCTACAAATAAAAAAAGACCGACAATTTTGAAAAAAAAAAAAATTCTCTATTTTTGTCACAAAACTTTGTAAATAAGTACATTTTCTCCATCACTGGTGGGCACTGATGAGGTTACACTGACGGGCACTGATGTGGCAGTACTGATTGGCACTGATGAGGCGGCACTGATGAGGTGGCACTGATGATGAGGCACTTATATGCAGTGATGATGAGCACTGTTAGGCGGCACTGATAAGCAGCATTGACGGGTACTGAGAGGTGGCACTGATGTACAGCACTGATGGGCACTGATATGCAGCAATGACGGACATTGCTAAGCGGCACTGATGGGCACTAATGGACAGCACTGATTGGCACTCATAGGCGGCACTGGGCACTGATAGGTGGCACTGATGGGCACTGATAGGTGGGCACTGGTAGGTGGCAGTGGTGGGCACTGACGTGTGGCACTGGTACACACTGATAGGGGCACTGGTGGGCACTGGTGGGCATATACATTAATAGGGGCTCATTCCCTGGTGATCTAGGGTGGCATCTGAAGGTGGCACTGAGTGAAGGTGGACCTGAGCACTTAGTCACTTACCTGGTGGTCTAGGGGGGTCTCCCTGGTGGTCCAGATCGCGCCCTGGTGGTCCCTGGTCGGCTTCCTGGTGGTCCTGGGTGGGCACATCACTGGGCAGGCTCCCTGGTGGTCTAGGGTGGCGATCCGAGGGAGGGCTGTGCTGATAAATCATCAGCACAAACCCTCCCTGTCAGGGATGCAGCCGATCGGCTCTCCCCTCATCAGGTCTGCAGACCTGAGTACAGGAAAGCCGATAAACGGCTTTCCTGTATTACACTGTGACCAGCCGTGATTGGTCAGACTGACCCCCCACACCACCGATCACCGCGATGCGCGCCCCCCCGGGCGCGCGGCGGCTTGTTATCCTGAGGACGTCATATGACGTCCAGTCAGGATAACTCAGCCACTTCCCGGCCGTCATTCTGCATACGGCGGTCGGGAAGTGGTTAAGGCCAAATTAGCGGATCTTGAGGACCGGTCGAGATGCAATAAAGTTAGATTGCGTGGAATACTATTATGGAAATTTCTGGTTGTGACTTTAAAAATAAAAGTTAGTTTTGCAATTGCAGGAACAGATCCACAGGACTCAATCTCTGTGTTTAAAATGTCCGTTCTGACAAAATGTATTATTACATGATATTTTATACATAGATAAGAAAGGGGTGGTGTGAATTGTTATTAGAAACTAACAAATAGAAATATATTATTAAAAGCTAGCAAATAGAATAATTTCAAAAGTAAAACATAGAGAGGGGAGGGGGGAGTAGAGAGAGAGTGAGAGCTTCTAGGAGAAAGTGTATCTGTGTGATAAGTGAAGGCCACAGATTACATTGCAGCAGCATGAGCAAAATGGAGTCTTTTGTGCTTAAATGAACAATACAGTGTAAGTCCGTGTCATTTCCCTCCTTTTGTTTATTTGACACCGTTCTTTTCTGCGTTACATTCAGCCGATTGCCGGTAGCTCCTGCTACGTTGGCGCAGAGAGATGGCGTCCTGTTCAGCTCTCTCCTAGCTTTCTCAGAATAATGGGTTCATCAGGGCGGGTGGACCATCTATTTATACAGTGGGTGATCACACAGAGGCACAGCCTGATGAGGAAGTAAATAACAAGTATGAGAAACAGGAACATCACAATGTAAACACCTAATCTCTGTAACCATGCTGCTATGCCATATAAAAAATCACCAAAACCTCCTAAAGCCTTAAAGGGGTTCCATCCATCTTTAACAATCTCTCTGGCCTAATTTTGTAGTTCTCTTATCTTAGCAAGATGTCCTTTAATAATGTCCTCATTATCAGAAATGTATATACAACAGTCAGTGTGAATAACCTTACACATCCCACCTTGAGCAGCAGTGAGATAATTTAACGTTAATCTATGCTCTAATACTACTTTTTTAAACTGATCCATTTTGTCACTTAATAAACCTATGTCAGTGGTAGTAAGGTTAATAATTTCATCTACAATTCTAGTGTAATTGTTTATTCTTTTCATTGCTTCAATTCCCCATCCTGTCCAGGAAGGGAACCATGAACATGCCATGTCACCTTTATTGAAAAGTTCTCTTTTGAACACTAAAGGGTACTCAGGACTTTGACCAGGTTGCACTGTGTCTTTGCGAACAGCCAAAGCAGGTAATAATTTCCCAATATAACATGTGCCTGTAACATTAGTAGGAAGCCAGGCGAAAGCTTTATCTCCACACATAAAATATAACCCTCTACGTATGGATGATATACCTGCTCCTAAAAGACTAGATGCTATAACATTGAATCCCAGGTAACCAATATTTCCACATATTGGGAACTGTGTGCAATTTGTTTTATAAAGGGTTCTATTTAGGTCTGAATCTGGGATATAAAAATACTGACCAGGGTTTCCTCCATAAACTGTAATTTTTGCTCCGGTGCAATCTGAATTGCCCAGCCGTGTACATTTAGTGTTAAATGGGCATGTAATGTTTAGATAAATCTGTGGGGTATCTATGTGTTTTGAGACCATCAAAGTTACTGATCGGTGCTCATTAACTGTAGAAACTGTAGAAATGTATAAGCCATTTATTCTGGTCCTGTTTGGATCAGTGAAGTTGAGAGGCATTGCTATCATGGGTATTGTTCCCATTTGGGGATATAAGTGAGAACACACCCAGCAGTTACTAGCATTGCTATGGGTTGCATGCAATTTTAACATTTGGATGAAAGGGTTATTTTTCCATGTCTCAGTTCTCACAGACAACAAAAAAAGAAACATCATTTTTATTTCAAAGGATATCATCACTTCAGGATTTTCTTGCAATGACTGGTGTGAATCCAGGTGGGCTTTCCTTCCAACTTGACAGCAGAACCGGTTGTCAAAAGCACCAAATGTGGTCCGTCAAATTTTGGTTCTAGCGGCTTTCTGATGTGTCGCTTGACCACCACCCAGTCGCCTGGTTGGATTCTGTGAATACCTGGAACAGAATCTGGGTCGGGGATAGAGTTGTAAACACCTTCATGTACTTTATTCAATGTTCTTTGCAAAATCTGAACATATTCTAACGGACTAGAGTGACAAGCCTGCAACTGTTGAGGAAAATATAGCCCTGTTTTGGGTGGCCCTCCAAATAAAATCTCATAGGGGGACAGCCCATGTGGTTGTTTAGGGGTAGTTCGTACAGAATATAGGGCTATTGGCAAAGCTTCCACCCATCCTTTTCCTGTATCTGCTTTAATTTTTGCAAATCTGTTTTTCAAAATGCCATTAACCTCCCTGGCGGTATGACTGAGTCTGGAATTTATTGCTGAAAGCGGTACATTTATTTTGCATGAAAATTTGGCGTTTTATATTGTAGGCCTGTAATTCTTAGGAATAACTCACTTAAATCTGTCCAAACAACAGTCTAGTAGACATCCCGGGTATGAAAAAGTTTGAAAAATGAAATCATAAATTATAATATAATAAATAACTAAAAATAATTATCAAAAATAATAATATAATAGTAATAAAATGTATTCAATAATGAAATCAAACCAAAAATGCAGAAATTTGCTCAGTTGCAGAATTGTCGCTGTCGTCACTTTCAGTTTCTGATGATAAATTTCCCCAAAAATCAGTATCACTCAATTCTGCAAATGATTCTTATTTACTATCGCTGTTTTCTAGCTGATCAAAAACCACTTTTGACGCAAAGTTGCTATGGACATTCTCATGTTTCCAGGCAGAAAGAATAACATTTATTATATAAAAGTGCATGCAGGGCTCTGGGCAAACCACTAGGGACAAAGGGGATGTGTAATGACTTCATACAGTAATGTAATCTATAAGATTACAGTGTACTGTATGTGCTGTGTGTGTTTCACTTTTTGAAACGCTCGCAGGGAACGGAGCCCAAGGCACACAGAGGCATCGGAGCGGCGGACACAGCCCGCAGACATGCTGACACCACGGGAGGACATCGCTGAATCCAGGGGACACGGTGAGGAGTGCTGCCTGGATCCAGCGATGCAAGCCCGAGTGTGGCTCGGGGTTACCGCTCTTGGTACTGAAAATCCAACCAGAGCCACACTCGGGAATACCGCTAGGAAGGTTAAGTCTCCGAACTTTACCACTGCTTTGTGGATGATAAGGTGTATGGAAAGCTTGCTGTATGTTAAGTGCTTCCATTACCTCTTTCATCACTTCTCCAGTAAAATGGGTTCCTCTGTCACTCTCAATAGTTTCAGGAACTCCATACCTACAAACTATTTCATTCAAAATTTTCTTTGCTGTTGTTTTTGCATTTGCTTTGGCTACCGGCCAACTTTCAGGCCAGCCTGATAACATGTCGGTGCACACGAGAGCGTACTCATAGGTGCCTATTCTGGGCATCTGAATGTAGTCTATTTGAATTCTTTGAAAGGGAAATCTGGCCTAGGAGAATGCTTTTGGGGAACATGGACAGGCCTCCCTGCATTGTACAGAGCACAAGTGAGACATGAAGCACAAAACCTGGCTGCAAATGCACTAAATGCAGGTGCTATCCAATAGCAGTCAGTAAGTGCCACCATCGCGCCCTTAGCAAGATGACTGACGCCATGTGCCAGTTGTGCTAAAACTGGGTACAAACTCCTGGGTAGACACCACCTGTTGTCAGCGCTCCACAGGCCCTGCTGATTTTGGGTAGCATTACATTTGATCCACTTATCCTTCTCTTCATCAGGGGCCCGGTTCTGAAACTGAATTCAAGTTTCTATATCCCACTGTGCTTGATGAGGGGTATCAGTCCCCGCTACCTGGGCGACCCCCTTCAGTGGGTGTGACTCCAAATGACATAAGGGCAGCATCCTTTGCCGCTTGGTCCGCCAAAGCATTTCCTCTGGCTGTCATGTCATTTCCCCTTGCATGCCCTTTTACCTTCAAGATGGAAACTTCTGCTGGTTTATGAAAGGCCTCAAATAGCTGCTCTATGAGTTTTGCATGTCTCACTGGCTTCCCTGCACTAGTCAGAAAGTTCAGTGCTTTCCAGATAGGCCCAAAATCGTGCGCTATTCCAAACGCATATCTGCTGTCAGTGTAAACATTTCCCCTTTGATTCTCTAGGAGTTGACATGCTTTGACTACAGCACACAACTCAGCTTCCTGTGCTGACATCTGGGGGGGGTCAATGCTTCTTGATGTAAAATAGTGTCTGTAGTGGTTACAGCAAACCCTGGGTGTGGCTTTCCATCATCAGTGTAAAATCTGGAGCCATCTACGAATAGGTGTGTGTCACAATCTGATAAAGGCTCATCTTTTGCTCGGGTGACAGAGGCCCTTTCTACCTCCATCAGAGCCATACAATCACGAGAAAAACTCTCAGGTTCTGCATTTGTTGAATCTTCCTCATCAGTTATGGGAAGAAGAGTTGCCGGATTTAAAGTAACACATCGTTTGATTGTTAAATTTGATGGAGCAAAAAGAGCAAACTGGTACTTGTCAAATCTACTGGCAGACACATGTCTGGTATTTACTTGATTCATGATTTCCTGTACTGCATGTGGCACATACAGGGTCAGAGCAGAATCTAGTACAAGTTCAGTTACTTTGGCTAGCAGCAAAATGCTATGGCTCGCATACAACTGGGGGAGCCTTTGATGACCGGGTCTAATGAGGCTGATACATAAATCACAGGCCTCTGTTTTTTTTTTTTTTTTTTTGTTCCATAAGTTTTATTGAAAGGTAAATAAAGTTTACAGAGTGTCGTTGGCAAATGAACATACTTAACTCCATCATAAAGGATTCAGTCATATGTATTCAGATTACATCAGTGATCTTCTATTATAACATCAAAAAAACTATCACTTCGTTAGCTTCACATGAGAATTTGGTGTAATAGTCTTGTGGTCTCTTAGACTTGCTATCATGTCTAGCGTTGTCGATAGGGTATTAGTCGTGTAACTTCTTATGGGTTTCAGGGAATTTGAACCTTTAAGGGAGTAGGAGTAAGTCAAGCTGATCCGGGTAGAGTTGATATCATGGGGGGTGTATATATGGTGAGAGAGGGTGGGGTGGGTGGGGTATGGGGTCTGCGGGTAAGGGGGGGGGGATGGGGGGAGGTCAGGGCCCCCAACACTCGGGTCCGTCGGCCTGGTCAGTCCAGGGTTGAGGTTGTATAGGTTTATCGGAGGTTGGTCTTTTCTAGTATCCCTCCTTTTATTGTGGAAGAGGTGGGTAGCGAGTGGTTCTGAGTTGCCCCCCCTCTCTCTTTCCCTTTGTGGGGGGGGCTTGGTTATGTTGGTTGCATATTTAAGTGTTTTGTAGGAGGGCAATTCGGTGTTTTGCTGTGTGTGTGGAGTTTTCGTGTGCGGTGTTAGGGAGTGTCTGTGAGGGTTTTGAATCTGTCAGAGGTGTAGAATTGGTTCCAGCATGCCCATGTAGCCGAGAATTTACCCGGGCGGTCGTGGGCGATCGCAATTAGTTCTTCCATCTCTGCAGTTTTCTGAACTCGTAAGAGCCATTCTTTGACAGTAGGAGGGTTAGTTGATCCCCAGTGAAGGGGGATACATAGTTTGGCTGAGTTTAGTAGCGGTGGGATCAGGGTTTTGCGGTATTGGTGTATGGGGATGTCTGAGTGGTGGAGAAGAAGTTGTGCTGGGGTATTTTTTAGCGTGAACGTTGAGATATCTGCTATTAGGTTTCTGACTTGGTTCCAGAATGGTTGGATTAGAGGGCATGACCACCAAATGTGTGTCAGGGTGCCTATCCCGTCTGCACATCTCCAGCATTTGTTTGACAAAGCTGGGTTAATTTTATGGAGCAATACTGGAGTTCTGTACCAGCAGGACAGCACCTTGTAACTGTTTTCTTGAGTTGAGACATTGAGGGACGATTTGTGTGTGAGTGTGGAAATGTTTTCCCATTGTGTTTCTGTTAGGTTTATATCTAGTTCCTTTTCCCAGTTGACACACATTTTGGATGATTTCATGGAGCAATTGGAGGTAAAAATGTTGTAAATGGTGGATATTACATGTTGTTGTGGTAGTTCCTGCATGCACAGAGATTCGAATGGGGTCAAGGGGCGAGATACAGTGTGGTCTCGGTTTATAGATGTTAGGAGATGTCTTATTTGGAAGTATGTCCAGAGCGGGCATGTTGATGAGGGGTTTTTTGTGGGCAGAGCGGTTCTGTCTAGTAGCTTATTGTTTTGGAAGAAGTGATAGGCACGTATTTCCTTATGTGGCCACATGTCTTTCAAAAAATTCTCTGACATACCTGGAGGGAAGGTGGGGTTA
>BLSH010437878.1:60357-77406 GCA_018402905.1 Glandirana rugosa
ACATATTATAGTATTGGTCGCGTTAATTAGAGAAAAAAAAAAAGTCCAATTTAAATAAAAGAACTAACATAATGGGACAATAGATTGAGTCACTATATGAACACTTGGAGGACATGGGGTCACTGGAATGTGGGTCGGGTCCTGAGCGAAGACGGGAGATCGTTACGATGTCCCCTTTTCACTTTAAATAGTCACGGTTTGCTTTAGAAGTCCAGAGTAGGTCGGTACTGGGAGTGTTAACAGAGGGAATTACGTTTTCCGGAATTATCGGGAAAATTTGCGAGTGTTGACACCGCTCTTCGGAATTATGTTTTCCGCCTATAGGAAACGTATGTCCAAAAGGGCTATTAAGGCCTTTTGCATTAAGGGAGACAATTGTGAGGGTCATGGCTGGATGAGACCTGAAGATTTCGTTTGGCACTGATAAATTTCACTTTTCCCCTGTAGCATTGCTAGAGGGCAGAAGCGAGTCCTGGGCTGGGTGTAAGGTCACTGGGGTACAGGAGGTTCACAAGTATATCACTGAGTTAGATAACAGGGTAATACAATCAAGAAAATAAATTTAACCTGAAAAAAAAAAAGAGATTAATTGCGCTGGTTATGATATTATACACCGAGTGTTAGTATAAACAGAGAACTTATTCAATGACTTTAGTCGTTGAAATATATATATGTGCTTGGCACACTGAAGATTGTGGGACGTGAGTGAATTAAACAAGACTTGTCTTCACTGTTCCATCTGGAAATTTATTTGGTTTGTTGATCCAGCATAGAGAAAGGATCCCTTCAGAATGAGAAGGGTTATGATAGCTAGGACTTGCTGGTGTCATGACGGTTTTTTGGGGCCCAAGGGTTGGTGATTTTCGGATGCGTGCTCCTGTTAGGGGTAGGAGGGGGTTCCTGGGATATTATTCCCCAATTATTCAGTTGCTTTATTCCTTCTTTAGGAGTAAGTATGGATACCTGTTGGTTATTGTAAGTCACTATCAGTTTCGTGGGGTATCCCCATTTATATTGAAGTTTGTGTTCGTTCAGAATGGAAGTCACCTGTGCGAATGTTTTGCGAGTTTGAGAGGTGGCAGCAGAGATGTCGTTATATAACGATATTTTAGCATATGGTTCTGGTAGGGTTCGCATGGATCTTACTGACCTCATGATGTTCTCTTTGATGTGAAAAAAGTGCATACGTGCCAGGATATCCCTGGGGATTGATGCAGGGAGGTGCTGTGGTTTGCGAATCCTATGCGCCCTGTCGATCAGTATGTCTTTTGTGGTAAGGGCTGGGATAAGTTTGCGAAAGAGTTGATGTAGGTACGGTATAATCTCCGGTGGAGTTATTGATTCAGGGACCCCCCTGATTTTGATATTCTGTCTACGAGAGCGATCTTCAAGATCTGCGATTTTTAGTCTCATCATTTGAATAACTGCTGCTTGGTCATCTTGGGTGTCTGCTATTGTGTTGTGGACTTTAGTGACCTCAGCTAAATGTTGCTCTATATGTGAGGTACGTTCCTCCAGGAAGGAGACTTCTTCATGTAGCTGGGTAATGGAAGATTTTAATTCACGATGCATGTCAGCTTGTAGAGACAGTAGCATTGATTTTATAGCTTGTTCAGATGCTGGGTTTTCCGTGGTGGGGAAGGCGGCAAGTGGAGGAATAGAGGAGTAGTCTGTGGGGGGACTACTAGTCTCAGCGCCATTCTGCTTTTTGATAGGGGGTTGTTTGTCTGGTGAGTGTACCGGGAAATCTGCAATCCGCTTACCTCTTTCTCCTGAGGAAGGAGATTGGACTTGTGAAGGGGACTCTGATTCATCCATTTCAGTGACAGGGCTGTTGAAGGTATCAGGAGGGTAATCAGCCGATCGTTCTCGGTCTCCCTGTACGCGGTCAGCGCCGTGACACTGTGTAGGCCTCATGTAGAAATCAAGTATCCTGCGGGTTCCTTTCGGCCCTTTTTCGTTCTTGGGCATAGTCTAGTAACAGTCCTTCTTGTTTTCCTCCAGACGGAGGGTTGTTGTCAGTTGTCGTTGTGGCTGGAGTTGCTCAGATGGATCGTGGAGTAGTGGAGCTTCTCTATCGAGCGGTCATCTCTGCTCGCGGTCAGGCCACGCCTCCCTGTTTTCAAGTGAGTTTTATTTGCTGTGCACTTTAGTTCCTCAGGGCTGCAGCGAGGAAGGGGTTAATCAGCCATCTTGGTACACCCTGGATATCTTTTCACTGCTTCTGTGTGCTTCGCATTAGGTACCTCCTGCACCTGTGTATATTCTTTCAAGTGTTAGCAGGATGTTCTTTGGTGTTGCTTGAGATTTATGAGGAGGATTGAGTTTGAGATGGTAGCTGAGGCTGCGGTGGGTGTACCAATATGGCCGCCGCGTCAGATCCCAGGGCAATGCTGTGGGATTTGTGTGGATATATGAGCATTAAAACTGGAAGGGGGTCCGAGGAAGGCGTTGTGGGTTTGTCTGAATGTCCACTGAGGTCCCCCGAAGGTACCGCTCGCCGTGGGCGGAAATCGAGGCCGCGGCTTCTCGGCCGCCGATAGGCCTCAGTGCGCCGTGGCTTTAAATATGAACTGCCGGCCTATAGTGTGTGTCGGGCGGCAGGGCAAAGCTGGGATCTATGTGGATGGCCGTGTATTTGGTGTGTTGAAGCGGGTATTAAGGCCAAGTGGTCCTCAGATGATCCGGGGGTTAGGCCGCAAGATGGCGGCGGTCATCTGGGTGAAAGCTCTGAGGTGAGCCTGATGCTCAGTAATCTTCCTTCTCCTCTGCCCAATTTGTTCTGGGAAAGGTGTAGGGGTATGCAGGGAGCTTATATATGGTGCTCTGGTGCTCACCTGTATCCGTGATCCGAGGATGTTAGTGGATTTTCTTCGTGGTGATACAGAGCCCTGTAAAAGCACGTCCACTGCCTTCCGCTTCAGGCCACGCCCCCCGTAAAAATACTTTTACTCTGGCCTCGGGACCATTGTCTCCCCTATTTAACATGATTGACACTGGCATGCCATTTTCCTATGCCTGATCCACTGCTTTTGGCAGAGAACTGGGATCAGCATGAGGTGCCTCTAAGCTCCTTTCCAGTCTACAGTCAGGAAGATGGCAGAATTTGGCTATGTGCCCTTCCCCATTACAATTGTAGCATATGATTGGCCCTCGATTGCCATGATTTTTTAAATTGCCTTTGCCTCTTCCTCTTCCTTTTCCCCTCTGCTTCCCCATGTACATAACTTTGGGTTTGCTGTCTTTCTGGTTAATCCTGTTCTCTATGGATAACAGGATAGGCAGGAGGTCTTGAATAGACATATTGCCTGCCTCAGGCCTTGCTGTGAACAACTTTTCTTTCAGCTGGGGTATTAAACCATCAAGAAACCTTTGTTTCACCAGTTGTGTAGATGGACTTGCAGTTTCTCCCTTCTTTTCTTCCTCTATTTTAAGGCCTGCTTCCTCTGTCATATCACTTTACCGCCTCCAATAAGCCCCTGCTGCTTCCTCCTTCCTTTGCTTAGCATTCATGAATTCAGCATGTCTGGTTTGTCCATATATCTGGGGCAATTTTTCCTTCAGTTTTTCACAAATCTTCCTTCCACTAGCCATTTTATCAAGCTTTGTGACATCTACTTCACATTCTTTAAGTATAAAGCCTGACATGTTGCTTCCCACTGCTTTAATAAGAAGCTGATGAATGTCAGTAGCAGAAGCCTCATATGCTTCCTGTGCAGCACTAAGCTTGTTTGCAAACCCAATTGGATTCTTTCTAGGATCTCCCAGTCCCTCTAATATGGCTCTCATTTCTTGGGGACTAAAAGGTACATGCCATTTAATTTGGGACTTACTGTCAACAGCATTATCTTCAAAGACTAATTGGGTTCTGACAGGACAAACTGTAACAGATTGCTCAGCGACAGGGGCAGAAGAGGTGGGCTCTCCCTTCATTCTCTCTTCATCCTGCTGCCACAACTTGGAAATTATGGTTTGCTCCAGCAGTTCAGACTCTATCTCTCTTTCTCTGGCCAAAGCCTTAAGTTCAGAAAGATCTAATTTTGCATATGTGCCTTGCGATTTATGCCAATCATCTGTTTCTAAGATACAAGCCAAATCCCTCTTTGTAGGTTGATATGGGGCTGTTAAACCTCTGCTTGCTACTATATTGCCGAGGTCATCTTTTGTGTATTTCATGTAATCCGATTCTTGTGCCTTTGTTGATGGGTCTCTTAAAGCCAAACTGGCAGCCACATAAGGTGGGGGGTCCTCCTCTACAGAGTCTTCTGGCCAAACATAGTAAATTTGGGCAGTACCCTTATTAAAAATCTCCGTCATGCCAGTTTCATTTGCTAATTTAGCTTCTGTCTCCCATGTGCAAGCTATTCTCCACATTCCTTCACTGCACAGTAGTGGGCCATAATCGTGCAGAAAAGTTTGCCATACTTGTAAATCAAAAGTCCCTTCAGATTTTAAAGGTTTAGCTGTTCCTTTTGTCCATTCTTCCCAATTATCTAGGGGCTCAGTATAGGCGGAACCGTACCTTCGGTTCATATATTCTCTAGCGCTCATCTTGCGCTGGGCATTTTCTGAGGGCCTCTTACCCTTCACTCCCTTATTTAAATTAATGCCCATAATGACTGGCCAGTCGTTTCTCTACTTTGCCTATACCCTCTTGCCTCTAAAACAAATAGTACAGCAAATCTGCAGATTTACAAGAATAGGCTCCACTTATCTACGTGGATAGAAGGTGTTTATGACAGTAGACAAAACACTCACTAAGAGACCCTCCTCGTCTCTTCTCTTTTCTGTGGGTTTTATCTGTCCCTACCATGCGCCTTTGACCCAGGCCGCCCACAAGTAGTCAACGCTGGGAACTGCAGAGGTTTATCCCTATCCACACACAGTCCAACCCGTGAAGGGGGACACAAACACATTCACACACACACGTTACCCAACCAGAAAGGTCCGAGGAGATCGGTCTGGTTTCCTTGAGAACCGACAGATAGGATACATAGGAAGGGCAGAAAATATAGCAAGCTTAAGGACAGCTTACCTAGCCGGCATTTAGAGGTCTGCGTTCCCGATGATCCCGATCAAGGTGCGGTTCCTTCCGGAGACTCTGCCAACTCCTGGCTGGCTCGCCAATTATTGTTATGGAAATTTCTGGTTGTGACTCTAAAAATAAAAGTTAGTTTTGCAATTGCAGGAACAGATCCACAGGACTCAATCTCTGTGTTTAAAATGTCCGTTCTGACAAAATGTATTATTACATGATATTTTATACATAGATAAGAAAGGGGTGGTTTGAATTGTTATTAGAAACTAACAAATAGAAATATATTATTAAAAGCTAGCAAATAGAATAATATCAAAAGTAAAACATAGAGAGGGGAGGGGGGAGTAGAGAGAGAATGAGAGCTTCTAGGAGAAAGTGTATCTGTGTGATAAGTGAAGGCCACAGAATACATTGCAGCAGCGTGAGCAAAATGGAGTCTCTTGTGCTTAAATGAACAATACAGTGTAAGTCCATGTCAAATACCCAAATCGGTACCCCCAGCTGAGCTTCATGCATACGTCACCGATCTCATGAAGGCTTCCTCCCCACTGCTACACCGCTAGAAATCTCCATTGATCACATACACAGAATTGCCAAGCCAACTCACCTCGCTGCGTCTGTACCGAGAGATGTTTTAATGAGGGTGCACTTTTTTCAAGCTAAATAAATGCTACTAACCCTCCCTGCTCCATTCGATGCAATTCAGCTCTACCCAGACCTGTCTAGTTACACCCTGCAGCTACGCAGGCAACTGAGTCCTGTCACTAAAGCCTTACACAACCACAAATTACAATACAAGTGGCGCTATCCCACGACCTTGCTGATCACTAGAAATGGCCCATCGCATACTGTGACCACTCTTACAGGCAGATTGAAGATGCTCTTCACATGGGGCATCATCCTGGAACAGCCCCCGGTGCAAAACCTGCCTTTGCCTTAACGCAAGCACCCTTCAAGCACCCTTCCAACTGTGGCTCCCAAAGGGAAGTCCGACCTATGCACCTAATGGTTCCACCATGATACGCTCCCACTCATATTCAAGCTTGTTACTCTCCTCCCTGGTTCACACCATTCTTATGTTACCATTTTTCGCATTTAACTTAAAGTTAAAATTCTGTTCCCCCCCACCGTGGATCTGCTTACCGCCGCGGATTCATTTCTGCTTACTTCAAGCTCACTAGCACCTATTTGACTTGCTAAGTTTATAAGTTCTGCTGATTTGTGTTCACTTTTAGTTACAGACTCCGGAAACAGAGATCACCAGCTTACAGCGGTTAAGAGCACCACTGCTACAGCGTGTGAACAGTAGCCTCGTAACCTGTCCACTGAGACCATCTCCGAATTGTAAATGTACATCAACATTTCTTTGCCCAGTCCCTATTATTATGTGTTCAAGAGACACACTTCGCCGCCAAGGCCCCAGCAAAGTGCTCAAACAAACACTACCCATATGTCTTCCAAGCGTCTTTTTCCTCCAAGAAACAGGGAGTACTGATAGCCATCCGAGACACTGTAACTTTCCAACTGCATCACTCGATACTCGACCCCGAGGGTCGATATATTGTCCTAATCTGCTTGATCAATAACAATCATTACACCCTGGTCAACCTCTACTCCCGTAACATCCATCAAATCCATTTTCTCAAAAAGATAATGCGTATCATCCGGCCCATTCAAAAAGGCCATACCTTGCCATGTGGTGACTTCAATTTAATCCTAGATGTCAACTTGGATACCACTGCCTCATCCAAACGAAGGGAATCCCCCCTCAAACAGTTCATAACAGACAACGGCTTGTTTGACATTTGACAATGCCATCATGGCTCAGAAAGGGACTTTACATTCTTTTCTTCAGTACACAAGTCCTATACGCAAATAGATATCTTTCTAGCAGACAAGTGGCTCCTACAGAAGGCCACTTCCTCATCCATCCACACCATGGCCTGGTTGGACCATGCACCTATCAGTATGACAATTGCAGACTCTCCTTCTAGATACAAAGCTACCCTCTGGAGAGCAAACACATTTCCCTTACAACACTCTACATACAAAAATGAAATTGACAAACTACTTTCCGAATTTATCGCTAACAACAGAGGTTCGGTATCCGACTCTCGCATGGTGTGGAATGCCCATAAGGCATTTATTAGAGGGATATTAATACAACTGAACTCCCGTATGCAGAAAGAGAGGACGCAGTGTCTAGACTTCCTCATGTCAGACATGGCTAAATTTGAAACCCAAAACAAGATAAATCCCCAAGCTACAATATCAGACAAACTTCTCTCTCTGAGATAAGAATTTAGAACCCTGCTCCTACATTCTTTTGAAAAAGCCCAGGCAGATTTAAAGCCACAACATACTCCACCTGTAACAAGGCAGTAAAATCCATGGCCCCTAGAATAAAGGGTCACCAAACCAAATCCAGGATTAACCACATGCTACACCCCAAAAACCAAAGAAAAGTAAGTCAACCCTCAAGACATTGCAGACTATTTTAGCAAATTTTATGGTGACCTATACAATATCAAATTAGAGCCCCTAACACATCAACCCTCTACTACTGAAATTAATGCCTTTCTCAAAAAGGTTAAACTTCTGACCCTCTCCGATCAACAGCTGCTAGCCCCAAATGAACCATTTACTCCAGTGGAAATACAAGCCACAATAAGAGCTCCCCCTCTAGGGAAAGCCTCCGGACCTGATGGTCTACCTAGTGAATATTACAAGCAAGTCCCCCACCTTCTATCCCCCTGTTGATAGAAGTATTCAATGACACTGCCTCCTCTGCTTCTTTCCCCCCTGAAATGCTCCAGTTGACAATTATAACACTACCAAAAGCAGGGAAAGACCCAAACACGCCTTCCAAAATTAGACCGATTTCCCTACTGAATATTGACGTGAGGTTATACGCGAAAACTATTGCTAACTAGAGTTGAGCGAACCCGGACTGTAAAGTTCGGGTCCGTACCGAACTTTGGGGTGTCCGGGACCCGGACTTTTCAAAAAAAGTCCAGGTCCGGGGTTCTGGTAATTTTAATGAAAAATCTTAAAAATGCTGTAAAAAAGCCCAGGAAGGTTCTAGAGGTCTGCAAAAGGAAGGAAAATGGGGGTAAGGGTGGGACAAGTGCCCTACAAAGAAATGGGGACAGGGAAATAACTTTAAATATTTTAAAAAAAATAAAAACATAAAAATGCAAAAATTGAGATCATCTTCAAAATGGGTCTGAAAAGTATTAATTAACATTAGAGGCCATAGAACTGTTCTAAAATCATCTTCAAACTGTGTCAAAAAAGTATAAATAAGCCCGGAGTACCCATATCACTGTTCTGCAAAATGTGTGTGTCACTTTAAATGAAACCGGGAATCAGTGCACATCTCTTCTGCACAATTATTTCAAGTCTGTGTGTCACTTTAAATGAAACCGTCAATCATTGCACATCTGTTATTCACACTTCTTTTTAAAGTCTGTGTCACTTTAAATGAAATCGTCAATCATTGCACATCTGCTATTCACACACATCTGTTCTGCACCAGAACAGATGTTATTCACACATTACATCTGTTCTGCACACATCTGAAAATAGTTTAGAACACGTTACCTAAAACCGGGGAGGAACCATACACCTGTTCTTCAAACATCTGGAATCTGTGTGTGAAAATACAGCATAGAGAAGAGCATGCATATGGTTGCGCTCTTCACACACAGACTTTGTCCCGAAGTTCGGCCGAACCAGCAGAGCCCGGACTTCTAGAAGTTCGCTCAACTCTATTGCTAACAGACTAAATGACATTCTTCCCCTCCTGGTCCACAGAGACCAGTCAGGCTTCACCAAAAACCGACAGGCATCGGACACCACTAGAAGACTGATAGACATAATACATCATGCAGAGACCAGTGGAACGCCTTCTCTGCTCCTCCCTTTGGATGCGGAGAAGGCACTCGACAGGGTACACTGGACATACCGACATAGAGTCTTGGTCAAGTTTGGCTTTGAGGGTAAAATACTCCAAGCAATCCTAGCCCTTTACTCAAACCCATCAGCTAAAGTTTTCATTGCAGAAATGTTATCCCAACCAGTCAAAATTTAGAATGGCACAAGACGGGGTGCCCGCTATCGCCCCTGATCTTCAACCTTATTATCAGAAACAAAGAGCAAACCACCACTCCAGGTGCTAATTATGAATAGAACTAAAACCCAGAGTGCCTACCATGGCTTGCTCCGCTGCATCCAAGTGTTTAAGAAGAAAACGGCAGCACATCCAGGATACTTCACAATGCTTTATTGAACACCACGGTGACACCACAGGTACCTGTGGTGTCAACGCGGTGTTTAGATTTGATTGAACACCTGGATGTTTGGGTTCCGTGGGTTCGGCTGAACTTCGGGAAAAAGTCCGGGTTCGGTACCGAACTTGACCCAAACTTTACGCCGAACCCCATTGAATTCAATGGGGACCCAAACTTTTCAGCACAAAAATGACTGTAAAAAAGTCCTGGAAAGTGCTAGAGGGCTGCAAAATGATTTTACTTACAGCAACAGCAGGAACCTGACCCTATAGAACTAGAAGATGATTTTAGAACAATAATCTGTCCCTCTAAGCATTAGACTCTACCTAGTCCAGTCAGATCGTTCTGTAATGCAGGATGAGATCTGCAATCTGTCCCTAAAAGCAGTAATAGTAGCAATCTCTACCTCTCTATCTATCTGCAATCTGTCCCTCACAGCACCGGCAGCATCCTCTCCCTACACTACCCAGAGAGCATGTGACATGCAGCACTAATAAAGCTTATAAAGAGGATGGGTCACATGATGCACTGGCCAATCACAGCCATGCCATTAGTAGGCATGGTTGTGATGGCTTCTAAGGGCAAACCAGTAAAACGCTTGTTGATTGGCTGCCCTGCAGCTATTCAACATGCGTGATCAAATACCCGAACTCAGAACTCGAACCCAAACCTTTTTCAAATGTCCGGGTTCGGGTCCGGGTCATGGACACCCCAAAGTTCGGTACGAACCCAAACTTTACAGTTCGGGTTCGCTCAACTCTAGTGGTGTTCAATAAAGCATCGTGAACTATCCTGGATGTGCTGCCATTTTCTTCTTAAACACTTGAACCTACTTATGGAACCACTGACCGAACTTATTAGGAGCAACACCAAAATATTTGGCTTTACCATTAATAGAACGTCTCACAAAATCAGCTTATTTCATTTGCTGATGACGTTATACTTATGGTCACAAACTCAACCTCCTCTCTGAAAGAAATACAATCCATTCTCCAGGAGTTTGGCAATGTATCCTATTACAAGATAAACAAAACCAAGTCACATATACTCGATCTAGGACTAGACACCACTTCCAAAATTCTTCTCTAAACACAATTCCCCTTTATGTGGGCAGAAGATCATATATCATACCTAGGCATAAAACTCACTAAAAAGGTAAACAACCTCTTCACACTTAATTACAAACACTTTTTTACTAACCTGCAGGCTGACCTACAACAACTGACAAAACACAAGTTTTCCTGGTTGGGCAGACTAGCATTGTTTAAGATGATGCATCTTCCACAACTGCTCTACTATTTTAGGACCCTACCCATACCCATTCCCACTTTCATATTTCAAATCCCTACAAACATTATTCAATAAATTTATCTGGAAAGGGAAAAAACCTACATGCACCCAGGCATGTCTCATTAAACATAAGTCGACGGGAGGTTCTGGGTCCATAGACTTCAAAGACTACTACATGGCCTCAATACTGACCCAGTTACGAGGATGGCTCAACCCATCATCAGACACTCTATGGCGACATATTGAAGCCTCCTCACTCACCAAAACAGACTTATACACATGGACTATGGGACTACCCTTGAGCATCACCCCTCCAAGAACTCTCCCCCCCAACTATGGTAGCAACAATTCAAGCCTGGAAGAAGCTGACGACACTCCCAGCTACACCTTCACATTATACTTCTCCACCCATACCAATAGAAGTCCTTAAACACCTTACACCTGACATAATGACATCCCACTGGGCCAATAAAGGTATACTATCTCTCCAAGACTTCTTCTCCGATTCGAAAATCAAATCTTTCACACACCTTCAAAAAGAATTTGCCCTACCACACACTGAATACTTCACGTATCTGTGGATAACCCATTGCCTTTCTAGGCTGCCACGTGGCAACCCCTGCTACTCAGTCCCCTCCTGCGCATTGGTTTACCTGACTTTCCCGACCACCAAGAGCAAGAGCATATCGCTATTTTATAGTTTACTTGGGCCTATAGTTTGATTTGGGCCTAACTTTCTCAGAAACCCAGTGGCAAGAGGCACTTAAAAATATTTATGGTGCCACTTGTTGTGCAACACTCTGGGAATTATCTCAAAAAATCTCCCAATGTTGGTATCTAACCCCCAACAGATTAAACATTTTCAACCCCCAAACATCAGACACCTGCTGGAGGTGTTTTAACCATAAAGGAGATCTTCTCCACATCCTATGGGCCTGCCCTGTTCTACAGACCTACTGGTCCAACATCTTTGCAATAATCAGTGATATAGTGCAGGAAAACACACCCCCCCACTCCTGCATTGGCCTTACTGAACCTCACAATAGGGAATATACCTAGAGCTCACAGAGTGACCACAACACACATCCTTCTAGCTGCTAAACTGAGAATAACAAGACTGTGGAAATTCAACGCTTCCCCATCCATTGAGGGCACACTTGAAATGGTAAACACGCACCATAGCTATGAGATCATGATGGCAGCCAGCAAAGGGGCATTTCAGAAAGCTTACTCCTCGTGGCAACCTTGGACACAATGGTCCAACACCATTCCTTACTTGTTGCCGAAACAACTAGACCCGATTAGTGAATCCACCTAGTGAATAGTACATCTCTACAAGACTCCCAGAATGACTGTGCTCTTGGGGGGGTGAGCCTCTGCCCACCCACCACAGGATGTTCCCGTCATGGGGAGTGGGGTTCTAACAGAGGCCTACCTCAAATGGCACATTCACTAGGGTCACCCTCACCTAAGAACATCCCACCAGGAATGGTTTCAACATAATAGTAGCATGCTATTCTAGCTCTAGAACGTTTGTTCAGTTGCTCTTTACTTGTATGTCGACGATTATTTTGTCACTTAACCATGACATTGACAACATTAATATTTGTAATTAGTCTGCTCTGTTCCGGAATCTTTGATTCTTTGATGTCTGAAAGTCTGTAAAGTTTTTTTGGAACATGTTGTTGTGTACAATGTACCTGTTAATTTTATGCAAACAATAATAAAAAAACACTTGAATATAAAAACTATCTTCCGCTACTGCAAAAACTAAGAGGGCTGCTTAAACAATGGAAATCCTACCATATTTCATTCCTAGGCAGAATTACAGCAATTAAAATGACAATTTTATCACAACTATTATATTTGTTTAGAGCACTTCCAATTAGAATAAATAAAATAATAATAACTTAATTTTAATCAGAAATCAACAAATATGTATGGGCAGATCCTCACCCACGCCTACCAAAATCAGTACTATACAAAGCACAAAAAAGTGGACGTTTCGGCCTCCCAGATTTCTGGTCATACTACTTAGCCGCGAGGTGGTCACAAATTGCGCAATGGCATACCTTTAATCCTAAAATCCCATGGGTCAGATTTGAAAAAGATTCAATTGCCCCATTCTCAATTTCAGGCCTATTATGGGGCAATAAAATCCCAACTCATACCTTTGAAACACTTAACCTATTGGTACTCCAATCATATCAACTTTGGAAACTATACATTAAAAAATGAAATTGTATTTCTCCTACCCCTCCACTTGCCTCCTTCATAGGGGACCCCAAATTCCACCCAGATAACTCAGATAATGGAGAATTTGCATGGTGAATTAATAACAACATAACAACTCTCTCGAAATGTATTGAAAATTTCTCCTTCACAATGTTCTCATTAAAAATGAAATATCAGACATCTAACAATGAACATCAAAGATTCCTCCAAATTAGACACTTCTACAATACACATTTTCAAACTACAAACACAAAATCACCCACATTCTATGAAAATATATGTCTAAAAACACCAAAAGGTTCAGGTTTAATATCAGAGATATACACAAATCTAACCATCACAAGCAACCAAGAAAAACTCTCCTATAGGTGTAAGTGGGAAACAGAATGCAATATACCTTTATCAACAGAGAACCGGGATGATTGCATCAATAACCTTCGTAAATGCACGTGATCACTAACAATCAGTGAAAAAGCCATTAAATTTTTCATACAATGGTATTATACCCCCATAAAACTCTATACCATCTTCCCCTCATTATCTTATTCCTGTTTTAGAGTATGCCCTTCTCCAGGCACATTCTCACTTATTTTTTGGGAATGCGAAAAAGTTTCATATATTTTAAAAGAGATAGGAAAATTTGCCTCTAAGATTTCAGATAATAGGATTCATCTCACACTGCCTCAATGTTTATTATTCTCCTCTATAACTGGTTTATCTCCTCACCACATGAGACTTATCCCCATTATATGTGTTTCTATACACTGGCTCATAGCAATTCATTGAAAATCTCCATCAGTTCTTCTAAATCAGTGGAAGAATAGAGTAAATAACATTATTCTGATGGAAAAAATATCTCACATTTTATATAACACAACTCAGTTATATAACAAAAAATGGGACCCCTGGTTCACACATTCCAACTAATTTCTAAACACATAAAAGCTAAGAAAGTTTATATCTGTTGTTAGGTTAGCTATATGCTAAGTACCTACTCTATGGATGCCTTGTCTTATAATTTTTGGTAAACTTGTGTATAACCTTTTTATAACATGTATCTATATGGCGTAACATTTCTACGAAGATTGCATTTCACTCAATGCTTTATATACAATTGTCTGTACCACCATTTGTTCTTAATAGAAAAGTTTGTAAACAAAAAAGAACATGTATATAACATCAGTACAGGTTTTAAAAAACATCACATATCCAAGCACTTTACACAATTTAATAAAAATGATCCTAGTGACCTCCAGTTCTGGGGAATTGGGAAATGTAAAGGGCCTGGAGAGGGAGTAATACAATTAAAGAGCTCCGTAAAAAAGAGTCCAAATTAATATATGAGCTAAAAAATTTCACTGCCTATGGTCTTACTATAGACTTTGATTTAAATTGTTTTATCAATGATTTTTGATAGGTAGTGTGCATACAGGTACTCTGGAGGGCAGTATACAAGGAATATATACTTAAATTTTTAGTACAAGCACACACAATATGGATAGCCCACGGAACCTTTTTGAATCACACCACAAAAATGTAAAAAATAAACAAAAGTTTATTCATGACATAAAAACAACAACATGTATAAAAGACTTTTGTTACATGCAAAATCACATGAATAACAATGAAGTCCTCCAAGTAGGAAACCTTATGTTAGGAACCAGGTGGTTTGGGTACATATCCACCATATATTCAAATTTTGTCCATGCTATCATTCTCAACATTTTTCACGAGCTGGAAATTTGCTTCATCAAGAGAAGCACATGATCACATCTGAGGGTTTAAAACACATTTAAATTACCCTGGGGAAAAAAAACCCTCGGGAGGAAGTCATGTGAAATGAACCCCCAGGGGACACAAAAAAAAAAAATAACCCATCAACCAAAAATCATTAGCAATATACCATCAAACTTACAACTAGATCAGAATGTTGTCATCTTCCATCACCATACTTGTTTCAGACTGTAAACGTCAACACACACTGATCAGAGTATCTACAAACATGTGCCAATAATTGTACAGGACAACCTTGAGGTTCACCAAATACTCTTACCCCCAGGGGCTGTGGTGGGTAGGGAAACCCAGGGAAGATTGGGTACTCCGAAGGTGCACTACTCCCTGGTAGGCAGCAGAGCCTTGGGAAAGGATGGACGGATCCTAAGGAAGGGACAAAAAACCTCATAAATATATTCACAATGAATGATATAAGCGTGTACTAATCAATAAAACAATAGTAAAGAGTACCAGTGCCACAGCTTAAATCAATAAAGTCAGTGAATATATCATGTGTCAATACGTATATATGAATGAATCAATGTATTAACCAACCATAGAAAGTGATATGATTATACTAAAAATAACTATTAATATTAGTGTCAATGATCACTACCCCTGAACAAAAAATATACAAAACAATGTGAAAGTGACCCAGTGTATATAAGGGACAAGCAGTCCAGCCAGCATTCCCCTAACTATCCCCTCAAAACAAAACTGAAAACCATCAAACAGTGATGTACTACAAATAACAAACCAAAGCCTAACAACTATGCCAAAACTCCAAAAACCTTTTACCTGTCATCAGTGTGTATAGTATTATGGATACTATGTCCACGCTGGAAACACCTTCCCCAAGTGATGCCTGCACAAATAAATGGAGGGCCCAGAGAGCTAAATATAGCCCTAGAGCCTGCCCAAAACTCCCCACACCTGACCAGCATCATCATGGCAAGAGAACGCCAATTGACTCAGGGACTATTGGGGGTGGTAACAATGACCACCTCCCAGAGGCCCAGACTAGATCTGCTGCGTGATACCAATCCCGGAGTGGAGCATCTCCGCCTTGTCATGAATGAGCACCCAAGGAAGAGAGCAGCCCACACACAACCACAGCGGTGATCATGCCTAGCTCAGGCAAAGGGCCCAGCTGGCCATGATGGACACTTGGAAAACTCCCATGGGGAGAATACAGATGATGCCAACACCAGTTTGTCAATTTTTTTGTGTCCCCCGATGATTCATTTCAAATGACTTCCCCAAGGGTTTTTTTTTCCCCAGAGTAACTTACATGTGTTCTAAACCCTCAGATGTGATCTTGTGATTCTCCTGATGAAGCAAATTTACCAGCTTGCGAAACACGTTGAGAATGATAACATGGACACAATTTGAACATATGGTGGATATGTGCCCAAACCACCTGGTTCCTAAAATAAGGTTTCCTACTTGGAGGACTTCATTGTTATTCATGTGATTTTGTATGTAACAAAAGTCTTTTATACATGTTGTTTTTATGTCATGCATAAACTTTTGTTAATATTTTACATTTTTGTGGTGGGATTCAAAAAGGTCCCGTGTGCTATTCATATTGTGTGTGTTTGTACAAATTGGGACTGAGACAAACCCTCCACTTACCCATTTTACACTGGCAAGTTTCTCTATGATTACATTTTTAGTACATTTTATACAATTATTATGGTTATCAGTTTGATTATGTTTTTAGTTTCAATGTGTTTATTGAATTTTTAACAGATACAGAGAAGTAAAATGTACATTGTCTTTGCTTGAGAAGCAGTACGTTTGAAATCCATTTCTTTGCGTCTTGCGCCATATATTGTACATCACAGATATATAATAACGGTCTCCTTTACAGACAACATACTCGTCAACATATAAAACAACAATTATAGGGGAGTGCTATTACATTTCTTAAATCACACATAGCACAGGCTATTTGCGATAAAGAAAGAGGGCTGATTTCCCTCTTTAACCCCCCCCCGGCGGTATGATTATGTCAGATTTTGGTGCTGAAGGCGGTACGATTATTTTGCATGGAAATTTGGCGTTTTATATTGTAGGCCTGTAATTCTTAGGAATAACTCACTTAAACCTATCCAAAAAAGAGTCTAGTAGACACCCCGGGTATGATAAAGTTTGAAACATGAAATCATAAATTATAATATAATAAATAACTATAAATAATTATCAAAAATAATAATATAATAATAATAAAATGTATTCAACAATGTAATCAAACCAAAAACAATGAAATGTGCTCAGTTGCAGAATTGTGGCTGGCGCCACTTACAGTTTCTGATGATAAATTTCCCCAAAAATCAGTATCACTCAATTCTGCAAATGATTCTTATTTACTATCGGTGTTTTCTAGCTGATCAAAAACCACTTTTGACGTAAAAGGAC
>BLSH010437888.1:79688-90164 GCA_018402905.1 Glandirana rugosa
CTCCTAAATTTAGACTCAAAAATATACGCAAAAGCAATAGCAAACAGAATAGCTAAAATCCTACCACACCTTATCCATGAAGACCAATCAGGATTCATAAAAGGACGTCAATCCTCAGACGCCACCAGACGATTAGTCAATCTGATTCACCATGCCAATTTGACCGTAACGCCTTCTCTGCTCCTCTCTCTGGATGCAGAGAAGGCGTTCGACAGGGTGAATTGGACATACATGCTACAAACCCTGGAGAAATTCGGTTTCCAGGGGAAAATATTACAAGCGATCTTAGCCCTATATTCCGCCCCATCAGCTAAAGTATATACCTCAGACGCCCTATCAACACCCTTCCGACTTTCCAACGGTACCAGACAGGGGTGTCCCCTATCCCCTCTCATATTCAACTTGACTATAGAACCACTGGCCGAACACATTAGAACAAATACCAAAATCTCTGGCCTGACCATAAACTCCCACGAACATAAAATCAGTCTCTTCGCAGATGACGTGATCCTAATACTGAGTAACCCAACCTCATCATTACCCGAAACTCAAAAAATCCTAAAATGGTTTAGCGACACGTCGTACTACAAAGTAAACGAAACAAAATCCTCCATTCTACCCCTAAATGCAGACGCAACCACACAACTCTACCTACAGCAAAAATACCCATACAGCTGGGCTGAGGAAGCTATACCATATCTAGGCATACACTTGACCAACACAACAAAAAAACTATTTCAGGTTAACTACATGCCACTTAAACACCAACTCCAAAACAACCTAGCTAATCTTTCCAAATTTGAATTATCCTGGGTAGGCAGATTAGCTGCCTTTAAAATGTTTCACCTACCACAACTACTATACTTTTTTAGGACCCTCCAAATACCCATCCCACAAACTTACTTTAACTCAATGCAATCCCTTCTCACAAAATATATCTGGCTAGGAAAAAGACCGAGAAGGGCTCACAAAATACTAATCAAAAACAAGTCGGCGGGAGGAGCGGGATATATTGACATCCAAGACTACTTCTACGCCTCGGTTCTGACCAATATGAAAGACTGGTTCCGCCACACACCCCTCACACCATGGGGCAAAATTGAAGCATCATATCTTAAAGGCAGCTCACTCACTAATTGGATACTCTCTACATCATTAGGAGCCAAAACCCCCACCGCATTTCCACCCACTATGATAACATCAATAACTGTCTGGAAAAAATTAATCCAACAAAAATTCCCACAGACCAAAACCACCACCATCAACATCCCCATCCAAACCCTCCAACATCTCATCCCCTCGATACAAATCGCCCCCTGGATGACCAGAAATCTAACAAATTTACACGACCTGCTAGTAGACAACACTCCTAAATCATTCACCACACTACAGGAGCAATACCACTTACCCAACAAAGAACTTTTTACTTACCTAAGGATTAAACATTGTGTAACAAAAATCCCCCACAACCTTATCAGAATACCCACACCAATGTGGACATACCTAAATTCTCCCGACACAAAATGCAGCGGTATATCCATATTCTACAACCTACTGCAACAGAAAACCACGCTACATAAAAACAAGCCCCTACTAGACTGGGAAAAGACACTAGGCACAACCTTCACGAACTCCCAGTGGACCAAAGCACTACAACTTACACACGCAGCCACCCATAACGCAAACCTAAGGGAAATGACGATCAAAATCACACAACAATGGTATCTGACGCCACATAGAATCTCCCAGATATATCCAACGACATCTAATCTCTGCTGGAGACAATGCGGAGACAAAGGAGACCTATACCACATCCTTTGGCAATGCCCTCAATTAAAAAGTTACTGGACTAAAGTCTTCAACCTACTTAAATAACACAAACCAAAATCACACCCAGCCCACAACTAGCACTACTCTCCCTCGGAATAGACCAACTCCCACCATATACACGCAACATAGTGATAAACACTCTCTTAGCAGCGAGAATAAGTATCACGCGAAAATGGAAAACGCACAAAATACCTACAATCTCTGAAGTGATTGAAACAATAGATTTACATCATACATATGAACACCTAATGGCAATCAACTCCCACACCGTACAATCCTCCACCAAAAAATGGTACCTGTGGGTACAATGGCGCCAAACACTGTACAAGTAAGACAAATGGAATCAAACTAATTATAAGACCACTGACTCCCCTCGATAGGCCTATCCTAGATGCCCCTTCCCGGTCAAAAGGACCCCGAAAGGGTGGACCGGGAAGTCTGGAGGCACTGGAGTGGCCCAAAGAGGCAGACAACTCAAACAAAACTGACCATAAACACGACCGACTACAGCACCAATAATCGCCACACCCACACGACCTAACATTCACCAGTTGAAAACATTTACGCAAAATATAAAACTAGTTAACTACGCAAAGGTCAGACACCCTAGACCCTTATCTAAACAAGATGTATACCAAAAATGTTGTGTATAATCTGTTATATCGTATTACAACTGAACTGTTTATGTATGTTTTTTCATAAATGTGAAAACTCAATAAACATTATTGAAAAAAAAAAAAAAAATGGGACGTCTGTTCGGGGGTTCGCCAAACGACCGAACAGCGAAAGTTCGGCCCGAACTTATGCTCGGGCTGAACCGTTCGCCCATCCCTAATAGAGGACTAGCCAGGGTTTGGTTTGCAAGAGAATCTGTGAAAACAGCCTGAAATTCTGAACATAGCCCCTGAACTCCATTTTAAAACAGCCTAATAAAAATACACAATTCATTTAGATAACATACTTTGGGATTGCCTTAAAGCTGCAGGTGGAGATGCACATCTTTACAATGTACTCATGAAAAAGTAACATTTAGAAAAAAGAAAAAAATATATATTGCAGCTAAATGTCAGAAATGAGACAGCTTGCTCCTGCTTATAAAAAATGGTTTGAGATCTGGGAACCTTGGTCAAACTATATTACTTCTCCCTCCAGTTGATTAAAATACTTATTCATATACCTTCTTGCTCGGGGTCCATCCCTATACTCTCCTTACTCCACTCTCATTTCTTTTCCTTTTTCTACCCCTTCTAACTCTTTTTTTTCTCTCACTCTTTCTTATCCAACAACTTTTCAACATATTTCGTGAGCATTGAATTGGGATTGTGCCCAATGGACAGCATGTCATCTGCTTCAGATATGACTAGACCATAGTGTTTCTTGGTCACGGAAGAGGAAGAACTACCTCCCTTCAACTGTTAATGTTAATGTGAGTCTGAGGCTATTCCTTTACATATATGTTCCACATAGTTTTACAATCTCAAAGCTAAGCTTAGCGTTCAACCTTCACTGTGTTTTCTTTTTATACTAAATGATTGCGATTGTAAATGGAAGTTACATTTTGAGCCATGAGGTGATCCGGGTCACCCCTTCCCTCCTGGCACAGTGTGATCCCCTTGGGGTGTCAGGGGATGGAGGTCAGAGCCCACATCCACCTTACTTTTATATTTTGAAGTACTTCAATTCCAATGATATATCCTATACTATCAACCATTGCTTTTGTGACTGTTAAACAGTGCTTAGCCCGTCATTGTTTGTTGGGCGTTTTGTACTATTGTATACTGCTTTTCTTTTGGAAACCTAATAAAAAACTATTGAAATTAAAATGTACAATAATTTCAGCAAACAGCTCTAGTAAAACATTTGTCATTAGCAAAATATTATTCCTTCTCCCACAATTTTTTTTTTTTTCAGTATTTGGACAACAGCACACATATACCGTCAGTACTTAGTGACTGTCTCCTCACACATCATACAACCACCAAAGTAACTAAAATACACTCAGTACAATTCTATAACAGTAAGTTACATTCAGAAAAAACTCCAACTATCCCTCCTCCAGTACCTCCCCGCTTCCACTTCTCCCACCCTCTTCACATCAAACATATACATATAGACAAAATTATCAATACAATCCTGCAAAAAGCACTATTCCCTCCACCAGGAAGCTTCTTTTTACTCCTGTGGCATACTCCAGTACCCTTCCCAGAGGACGATACGGATTGATTTTCCAACTACAGCATTGCAGGAGAGCCTACAGGGCTCATTGGTGATGATGGTGCACTTTGATGTATCGGACACTGCTAAATCCATACTCAGATTAAGCGTTTCACACCTGACTCCACCCAGGCTCAGAACCCAGAGACAAGTCCCATCTCGGTTGCTTTCTCTGTGTCTCTACCCTCTGCTCCACTTCAGGCACAAGTCTCTGAGCACAGGTCAATAGGTTTTTTGATCCTGCCCCTCCTTCCTCTTAGTCTCTTGCACTTCCATCTCATCTGCCCAATCCTCTACTCTCTCATCTGCGTATCCATTCTCCTGCTCTGCCTCCACCTGCTTTACCAATGTATCCACATCTCCACCTACCTCCCCACCCACCTCCTCCCCAGTCTCTCCTGCCTCATGCACCTGCATCTCATTAGCCTCCTCCTCCTCTGCTGCCTCATTAATATTCACTTTATTTGTACCCATACTGCTTTGCAGCTCCTCTCCGACACCTTACTTGGAGCTACTCGTGGGGTTTTCAGTGTCTGAGGAGGCTAGCACCTCTGCATCCAGTGTCGGCTGCCTGCACACCCCCTTCATCCGCACTCTCTGTCTCTTGCTCCTCCGGTGCTTGGCTCACAGTCTGCCCTGTAGCCTGCCAACTCTGCACCACTGCTGCATATGTGAACATTTTCAGCAGTGTTTAGAAGGACAGTCCTCCCGTATGTGACCATACTGAAAGCACCCCCTGCAATATCGGGGTTGTCCAGGATAATACACAGTGCACCGCTCCCCTGCAATGGTGAATGGCGGGGGGAGGGTGGCAAACCCCACAGTAGCCTGTTGCATAACGTTTTATACGTACTTTAAACCACAGTTTTCCCCTATACATCCCATACTGATTGTACAGTCTCTTCCCTTAATCCGCTCCCAAACAATACCATAACAGAAAATGTCTCACCGATGCTTGTTTCCAAAAAAGGGTTGTAACAATGCACAATCATGGTCTTTACTCCTGGATCAAACAGCAGAAATGCATCAATCTTCTTAGTTAATATATTTCCTCCCAGCTCCGCCTTCACCCAATTTTCATACGCAGATTGGCAGGAGTCCTTTGTATGAAAAGAAATATCATATTTACCACTAGCCACAAAATCTTGTAGAGCAAATATATCACTGACCTGTAAATTCAGCAATTTCTGCAGAATATCCACCGCGATCACCTTCAGTCCAACTTCACCACGATATTCAGGCTTAACCTGTAATCTCATAGAGTTCCTCAAGTGCCCCGAACCCCACACCATGGCAATGACTTTTAATGGTACAGCTTTATGTGGCTCCTCGCTTATCCAGGGGTCCCCCTAAAAGAGGAGCCCCAAGGCCACCTAACTTGAACCACAGCAATTAAGCTGACCTCTCATCAGGTCAAACCAACACCCTCTACTGAAGTCCCTTATATAAGCTAGCACTGACATGTGCTCAATAGAAGTACACGCCCACCAGTATATTTCAATCTGTCTTTTCTAATTTATTTCACCTGAGAGGCTGCAATACCTAATACTATTTGCTGTGTTAACCCTTGACTATGTTCATCAGATCAGTATTACCCCAGGACAAAATTCTAAGTCAGTGGTTATCAACCCTGTCCTCAAGTATCCCCAACAGGTCATGTTTTCAGGCTTTCTATTATTTGGCACAAGTGATTTGATCAGTTTCACTGCCTTAGTAATTACCACAACTGTTTCATCTGAGGGAAATCCTGAAAGCATGACCTGTTGGGATGCTTTGAGAACTGAAGTTGAGTAACACTGATCCAAGCAAAAGTTTTCTAACCAGATGTACCTGTGCAGTGTAAACTCTACAATTTGAAATGCCGAAGTCCCTGGCTGCAATGAGCTTCCTATTTTAGAGTCCCAAAATAACTTGCTTACATTACAGACTATTTGGACAAGAGGCAAATAAAATGCCAGCCTGTCTTTGGATTGTGTTGAGAAACTCAACAAGGGATTTATTATAAACTTCAACACAAGCATTAGCATATCCAGGACATGAACCAGCAACCTTTTAGGTGCCAGGTGGATTTGCTAGCCACTTAGCTAGTGAGCAAGGAGCACATGTGTTTTCCATCGCTGTGGTGTGAACCAGCCCTAAGTCCATAGCCATGCTCAGTATCAAAAGTAATATACAATAGATTGTCCTAAGTATTGGGAAATGTGCCTTTACACACACATGAACTATTATGGCAGCCCAGGGTTCAATATAGGGTTGGGCCACCATTTGCAGCTATAACAGCTTCAACTCTTCTGGGAAGGCTGTCCATAAGGTTTATGAATGTGTCTATGGGAATATTTGTCCATTCTTCCAGAAGTGCATTTGTGAGGTCAGGCACTGATGTTGGATGAGAAGGCCTGGCTTGCAGTCTCCGCTCTAATTCAGCCAAAGGTGTTCTATCGGATTGAGGTCAGGACTCTTTTACTCCCATTGACAAACATCCTAAACCTTATGGACAGCCTTCCCAGAAGAGTTGAAGCTGTTATAGCTGCAAAGCGTGGGCCAACTCAATATTGAACCCTACGGACTAAGACTGGGGTGCCATTAAAGTTCATGTGCATGTGAAGACAGGTATCCCCATTGCCTAGCTAGTATATCTGCCAAGATTTGCAATGGTGGTGGAACCCTCATACACATAAATACTACATTTAGACATAATTTAGGTAAGGCAGTGAGTCATGTTTAACAACATAGAGATGATAAACAACATCTCTACATGAAGTGACATGCTTGGGAATCGAACTCAGGACGTCTTCAATGGGAGACAGAATTGCTACCTTTTAAACCAAGTGGCTTACACACATCAAGTCCTCCTACACTACAGATACTGCATGTCTAGGAATATATAGGACTTACATTAGTCAGGAGTTAATCTTCTAAATGTAATATGTGATTTTTGTTGGTTCTTGCTGCTTGAGCATAGAATATATTAATTATTATATAATAAATTATTATATAATTAAAAAAAAAAGAATTATATTAAAGTTATGCTCAGATTTTTGGTAATGATATTTTTATTTCTGATGTTGGTACACATATCACATTTTTGGGGCTCAAATTAGGATCATTTGAAAAGAATATAAAAAAAATGGCATTCATTTTAAATTTCCATAAGCAATGGTATTGTTTGTGGTTTGTAAAGACATCTGTGTGAGTTTGGCTAAATATTTTTGTGACATGGACAGCAGCAAGTGAAAGTGACTGAGAAAAAAAAAAATATTTGCAAAACCTGAAGAGATTTCACATGCTAGCATTCTTAAAAACAAAATAGATTATCAAATGTGCAACATTGTTGCCAGGACAATTTCTTTGACAGAAAGATACATTTCTTTTCAACATGAAATTGATTTATTTGATAAAGTAACAATTGTACCATTAGAATGAATGGCTGAAACTTGCACTTGGCAAAATAAATCTCATCTTCACTCCCAAAAAATGTGTGTAAAATAGCTCTCATTTTGGTATAGACTAACTACTCAAGGAATTATTTCATGAGAGTTATTTTAAAAGTTGTTTTGTGTCCGAGCATGCTCAGTTGTGCTCAGCTGTGCTCTGTGCCTAGGAGTAAAGAGACAGGGAATTTATCTCTTCTCAGACTTTTTAAGATATTTCAGTGTAGAAATCACTTTTTCACACAGTTTAAAAGCATATTATCTTTAAACAATATACCCCATATTTTAGGGGATCAGATCATGCGCCAAACATTATTTCTATTTGCACTACTCCAGGTCTGGACTGGAGTAAGGAGTTGGCCGTTATCTGTGACCTGGGAGCAATAGTGAATTCCATTTTGGCCGTTATTTACCGCCAGCGCTATTGTGAATACCATTTTAGTGCTATTTACCGCAAATTGCGGTAATTTACTGCGAACCGTGGTAATTATGCCGCTGCTTTGGGGCAGCGCTATAGTAAATGACCTCCAATGTCTTCCTCATTTCTCCAGAATTTGTAAGTCTGTGACAAAATGTCTAGATTTCACTCAGATGTCTAGACTGCAGAAAAGGGCAATGACTTTTAAAAGTCACATAGCAGAATGAACACCATCTCACTAGAACATAGCTCAACTCAAAGCACTAAGCAGGCCATCATTAATCCTATGAAATATTTCAGGGTCTAAACAGCCTGTTAATGAACTCCATCATATATGACTAGATGGTTATTGTAGACAGTACTTTCACACGAAGAGAATATTTTATTCAAAATATCTACAGTACAAGCAGTGTATAGGCACATTTGGCATTAGATACATTACAAATGGAGTTACCAAATAAATCAAACTGATGATCACAGGAGCTAAATACATCTAGTACACATTATACAGTGAACTATAATTCACCTAGGTGTGCTGTGCTATAGAAGGAAATTGGAGAGGGAAGAAGGGGAGAGGAAGTGTGTGGGGGGGGGAGGGAGGTACAGTGATAATGCAGGAAGGGGGAATGGACAGATAAAAGAGGGAAGTAGGGCAGAAAGGGCCTTGGATATCCATAGGCAAAACCAAATCAGGGCACAGCATCAAGACCAAGTGGAGGTGTATCAACATTTGTAGATCCCCAAGCATCAATCCACCCTGACCAAATTTTGTCAAACTCTCTCGGGTCAGTTCTGATTAAGGTAGATTATCTTATACAATGGTAGCTCAGAGTTCACAACAATGTCTAGAGCAGTGGTTCTCAAATCCTGTCCTCAGGACCAGGGGCGTAACGATAGGGGTTGCAGGGGTTGCAATTGCAACCGGGCCCCATGGTGCAGGGGGCCCATGTGCCTCCCTTGTACACCTGAATAGGAGGGATGCCGGGGTGGCATTTAGAGGACCCAATCTCCTCCATTTTCCTCTATCCAGTTTACTTGTCTTCTGTTGTTCCCATGGCCCCTGTGTGCTTCCCTGGCCCCCCTGGGGCCTGCTGCAGAACTTGTGAAAGGGCCCCACTGCAGTACCGTAATAAAGGGACCCACGATCAGTGGGAAGAGGGAAGGGCCCTGGCCAGGGGTCAGGGGGCCCTTCATAATTTCTTGCACCAGGGCCCTGAAGGTTCTAGTTACGCCTCTGCTCAGGACCCACCAAGAGGCCAGGTTTTAAGTATTACCTTGGGGAGATGCAGACTAAAATACTGGAATCCCTGAGCAGCAAATTACATCACTTGTGATGCATTTCAGTTATCCTGCAAACCTGGCCTGTTAGTGGGTCCCAAGGACAGGAGTTGAGAACCACTGGTCTAGAGGATTACCACATATACCAGCGCTAGTGTCAACCCTATTTGGGAAGAGGGGGTATACCCTCTGGTAAACAACAATAAGGCTCTGATTGAGTCCACATAAAAGAACCATTACAAAGTTTATTGAAATTGTGAAAATTAAAAAAAAAAAAATCTAAAATCATGTGCTGTGGAACGTGTGGATAGTTCCTCGTATCACCAACCTTTGTATCCACCCAACTGTGGGTATAGTTGGCTGTTACTCAACCATCCAGGAGTGTCCTGACCTCACTGCGCTATTATACATGATAGCCTCCTGCCAGCGGCGGCTGGTCAATAGGGGGCGCTTGGGCGCTGCCTCCCCACTGGGAATGAGGAATTTAAAAAAAGAAAAAAAAAAGTCCACCGACCCCTTAAAGGTGGAGCTGGTATATTGATTTTTTCTATTTTTTTATTCGGCTCTTTGCTGTCTGCTGACAGCAAGTAGTGAGCCTATTGGTCAGTCCTAAAAGAAGAGGACTGACCAAAGAAGCACACATACATACACTAATTGGCTGCCCTGAGCCAGTGACTGCCAGTGATTGGCTATGTCACGGTGCCGTGGGCGGGTCGAGAGCAGCTGACTCCCCTGACTCAAGGTAACATACTGCTGTGCTGTGTACTGGCTACAATACCTGTGTAGTGGCTACCTGTGTACTGGCTACAATACCTGTTTACTGGCTACCTGTGTACTGCTACAATACCTGTGTACTGGCTGCAATACCTGTGTACTGGCTACCTGTGTACTGGCTACAATACCTGTGTACTGGCTACCTGTTTACTGGCTACAATACCTGTGTACTGGCTACCTGTGTACTGGCTACAATACCTGTGTACTGGCTACAATACCTGTGTACTGGCTACCTGTGTACTGGCTACAATACCTGTGTAATGGCTGCCTGTGTACTGGCTACAATACCTGTGTACTGGCTACCTGTGCACTGGCTGCAATAGCTGTGTACTGGCTACCTGTGTACTGGCTACAATAGCTGTGTACTGGCTACCTGTGTACTGGCTACAATACCTGTGTACTGGCTACCTGTGTACTGGCTACAATACCTGTGTACTGGCTACAATACCTGTGTACTGGCTACCTGTGTACTGGCTACAATTAATGTGTCCATAACATCGGTCATGTGTCCATCGGTCATGTGTCCATAAC
>BLSH010437888.1:100542-126641 GCA_018402905.1 Glandirana rugosa
CTGGCCTTCTTTCACCGAAGAAGTTCCTCTGCATGGACCTGTCCTTCAGATTCCCAGGAACTTTCTTCCGGTCCGTACCCTTTCCACTCTACAAGGTACTGAACCAAACCCCCTCTTCTTATGCAATCGAGGATGGCCTTGACTTCGTACTCCTCCTCTCCATCCACAACCGGTTCAGATGGGGCCGTATTCCTTCCGGGGAACTGATCCCTTGTTACGGGTTTGAGCAGGGTGACATGGAATACCGGGTGTACTCAAAGCGAAGAGGCCAGGTTCAGTTTGTAAGCCACGTTATTGAGCTTCCTCTTGACTGGAAAGGGGCCCATGAATTTAGGTCCAAGTTTCCGTGATGGGCACGAGAGCCTTAGGTTCCTGGTGGAAAGCCAGACCTGGTCACCAGGCTTTAAATCCAGTTTCCCCTGCCTCCTTCTATCAAAGGCCTGTTTGTTGAGCTCCTGCGTCTGAGACAGGGTTTCCTGAAGGAGCTTGTTATTCTTTGCGAGGAAATCAGTGATGTTCTGTACCACAGGTACGGCACTCTCAGGTACCACGTTGGGAAGGAAGGAGAGGTGGTAGCCAAGATTCGCCCAGAATGGTGACTGGTTGGTGGTAGAATGGACCGAGTTGTTGTAGGTGAACTCGGGTACTGGCAGCAAGGAGACCCAATCATCCTGGGCAAACGAGGAGTAGCAGCGCAGATACTGCTCCAGGGTCTGGTTTGTTTTCTCCGTCTGGTCATTAGTTTGAGGATGGTAGGCTGAAGAGAAGGCCAATTAAATTCCCAGGGTTGAGCACAGTGCCTTCCAGACCCTGGACATAAACTGTACCCCTCGATCGGATACGATGTGGGTTGGTAGACCATGGAGGCAGACAATCTCCTTAACAAAAGTCTCTGCCGTCTGGACTGCTGAGGGTGTGCCCTTCATAGGAATAAAATGTGCCATCTTTGTAAGGCGGTCGACCACTACAAAGATGGTTGTAAACCCCTCGGATGGTGGCAGCTCCACTATAAAGTCCATGAAGAGTAGCGACCATGGGCGTTCAGGGCAAGTGGTTTCCGGAGCCCCCAAGCCTTGGTTCTGTCAACTTTGCTGCGAGCACATATGAGGCAAGCTCTCACATATTCCCTGCAATCCTTGTTTTTTTTCTACCTGGAGTTCAGCTTTTTTTTTTTTATAATCACTTTATTAGGTAATCACAAGATAAATACTTGCACATGGATTGAAAGAATTACATATTTTGCACTCTGTATAATCAAGTTGGAATACTCTCAGGTACAACAAAGAGTAGTCATACAGGGCTAACAGTAAGTTAACAGCTTTTACAGATTAGATATGACTTCGACAGAGTAGTAAACTCTGGGGGGGGGAGAGATAGGGGTAACAAAAAGAAGAAGGGGGAGGGTTGAAGCCCGTATCCAAAACTGATGTAATCATCGCCTAGGATACTTGGAAAGAGAGGGTGATCAGGGGGCGCCCCCCCCCCCAAAAGGGGAGAGGGGGGGATTGCCCCGTCCTCATCCAATAAGGGGGGGTGAGCTTAGTTCAGGTTCCATGGGTAGCCAAGAAGTACTATCTTGGTAGATAGGTGATCATAACTCATGTTTAGAAGATCAGACGAGGAAGGGAGATGAACGTTCAACATAACTAAACCAATAACTATACTCACAAGAAGAGGGGGGGTGATAACAGAAACCCTGGTATGGGGGCTTTGGTCAGAAACTAGTATAGATAGGAAAAGGGGTTCGGGGGGAGGTGGGTAGTCCAGGCTCGCTTCTAAGGTGGAGAAGTCCAGGTGTCTCCTGCTTGATCCTGTAGTAAGGGGAGTTTGAGGTCTTTAAGTGCTTTATTGGGGAAAGTTTTCTGTATGAAGGCATGCCACTTCTGAAGGTAGTGGATGTTTGTATGTCGGGTTGTGGTCCAACTGTTTAGTAGGTCCCTGCGGAGTAGGAGAACTAGTTGATTTTGGATTTCGTCCAGTATTGGAAGAGTTGGTTTGATCCAGTGTTTTAGGACGGCTTTCCTGGATGTTAAAAGTCAGATATCAGTTCCGGTTCCGGCCACAAATCCGCATATAAATCGACCTGACGGACCCGGGCACCCAGCAGCATCCCCTCACCATCCCGGCTACCAGGGGCAGAACATAACTCGAGCGCCGAGGCCGTGTACCTCATCAGCCAAAAATCGAGGCCGCGGCTTCGGCCTACTCTGGCAGTACAGACACCATAGCCGGCTCAGGCGGCTCAGTTAGCTCAAGCTACGGTCCGCACCCGCTAAGAACACACGCCGGCAGGCTAAAGGTTGGTAACACGGACTAGCTGCGCTCAATTTCCGCCACACATCCTAGAGAGGCGACACAGCCCCACGAAACTGAGGCCGTGGCTCCAGGCCCACCGATCATGCCCGGCTGCAAACTATTTCCATCTGGCCCTGCGGTCCACTCCTGGCAGCACACTCATTTGGGTATCAACCACAGCCCGTTCCATTCTCACATCAGCTGAGTAACTAGCCTCCCCCACGGGAAGATGGAGCTCTTCCTAGAGAAACAAACGCCCCGGACGATGTCCGCCATTACAGAAATCGAGACCGCGGCTTCGGCCTGCTCAACAGCAACCATAGCCTTGCCACCCCCAATTCAAAGGGGAACCTCCACGACACCTACCCACTCTGTGGAGTTACAAGACAACACTGACATGGACACAGGTACACCACAAGCCGGCGTCTCACCGACCAACAGATCTGGAACCACCTCAGACATTGCCCAAGCGGTGGCAGCCTTACTGTCCCCCACCATAGAAGCAGCGGTAGAAAGAGCTGTAAGTGCTGGAATGGCCTTGATGAGGAAGGAGCTACATGATCACTCCACCAGACTCAACGAAGCTGAATCCCGCATATCAAATATCAAAGATGAATTGTACCAACTAACGGCTCGGAACAAACCCAAGATAAAACCAACCAGCTTATTGTTCAAAAATTGGAAGACCTGGAAAACCGTTCCAGAAGGAACAATTTACGCTTTGTGGGGGTACCAGAGTCACCCCAAGCGCACAAACTTGACGAATTCTGTGCCCGTCGCATCCCGGAAGCCCTGGGCCTTCCAGCCCCTGGCACAGTTGAAAGAGCTCACCGAATAGGCCCCTCGGGTGCTGATCGCACCAGCCCAAGACCCATCATCGCAAGATACCTCAATTATGCCGAAAAAGCCAGCATTCTACAGAAATACAGACATCTTCAGATCAATGGCGTCAAAATTTTAATATTTGCAGATTATTCCATCGAAGTGTCAAAGAAAAGGAAAGCTTTTCAAAATGTCTGCTCACAACTATACCAACAACAAGTGAAGTTCACCCTGGCCTTTCCGGCAGTGCTTCTTGTTCAGGCGCCAAACAGAGATCAATTCACCTTCCAAGACCCCTCAGCGGCAGACCCCTCAGCGGTCCTTAGAACAAAGAAGCCCGCGCAAAGACTCACCAAAGCATTTGAGAGTCTCTAACCACAACTACACTGCTCAACGTGAGCCACATTGATGACCAGCATCTCATCAGACTTTATGAACACATTATACCCTGGGGGGTACTCAACTCAAACGTTCTCACCTATTCCACTAACTTCATCTTCGCTCTCCCTCTATCAGTCACCCTTGGGAGACTCTCCCACCCCAACAGAAAATGGACTCTCCTTTTTTTCTTCGGGGGTAATGTGTTTGTATTGCTCTGCATAGATCTTGTGGTTTCCCTTTTCTCCAAAGTATCACTGGGAACAAATGTTACTGTAATTTTGCACCTTTCTCCGCATATTTTGACGCTGTGGTGATTTCCCCTCGCTGTCATTCCCCCCTCCCGAGGGCCAGGACTCCCCTGCAAATCTCAGCTTTGCTGCAGGCGCCTCCAAAAGCCTCAAGTGGGCCTCAGGAGCCTTTATCTCTCCATCCCTCCTCGAGCCGCCTTATTGGGGGCAGCCTTCACACAGCTTAAACATACGGAAAAAAGTGAAGCTCAATGACAGTTTGGTTTTGGGTTATGTTTTAATGTTTTCTGTTGTTTACCCCCCTTTCTCCACTTCCACCTGGTACTCCCACCCCATCAGCCAGATACACCCTCAAACACACCATCAGCATCCCCAACCTATGCCACCCGGGCATCCTCGACTCCAGGCACCCCCTCTCCAAACCACCAGAGAAATACCAATCCCAACTCCACAAATCCCTCATCGCCGTTACATTCATAAAACTGGTTTCATGGAATGTGAAAGGCCTTAGGTCCCCACAAAAAAGAATTAAAATTCTCTGCCACTTAAAAAGGCTCAAAACCGACATCGCCCTGCTCCAGGAATCCCACCTCCCCACATCAGACTTCCACCACATGCAGAGACTCTGGGTGGGGACAGTCCTGGGATCCCAGGCCATAGGTCGCAAAGCGGGGGTCCTTATCCTGATTAACAGAAACCTACCATGCACAGTGGTTTCTGTAGAATCAGACAACTTTGGGAGACTACTCACGGCCCATCTCCAAGTAGCCAGCAAGGACTATCTTCTATCAAATGTCTATGCCCCCAACAGCCCCAGCAAGCCCTTTTTTGGAGAAATGATGGTGTTCCTGTTAAAGAACCCCCACATTCCCCACATAATAGGCGGGGACTTTAATGCTGTAATGGACCCTCTGGAGGACAAATCCTCTCCAAAACGCACCCGCTCGTCACGACCTGACCCCTCTGCTACTCTATTTCCTGATACAATGCGCTCCCTCCATCTCGTAGATACTTGGAGGTTATTACACCCAACGGACAGGGAATTCACATTTTTCTCACATCCACACAATACCCTTACAAGGATAGTCTACTTTTTCTCCACAGACCATCTTGTCCCACTATTGAGGGAGGCAGACATCCACCCCATAGCAATATCCGACCACGCTCCGGTCTCAATATCACTACTCCTCACTGACCGACCGAAACCCCACAACCTATGGAGATTCCCCTCCTACCTACAGCACAACAAAGACTTTATAAGTTTTTTAAAGGCGGAATGGCGAGACTTTAGTTCCCATAATGCCACTCATGCGGATGAACCCAATTTATTTTGGAAAACCGGAAAGGCCTTCCTACGAGGCCAGATCATCTCCTACACAGCCTCATATAAGAAACACTTGCTCTCAAACTATAAAACAGCTAGCGAGAGATTTAGAAATGCCCAGTTATCCTTATCCCACCTTAATACTCAGGACTCGAGAACCGAATGGCTACTAGCCAAAAAAGCTTTCGATGCATGGAACGATAACTTAGAACTACTACAGAGAACACAGTTTGAGGCCACTATGCACAAATATGGCAACAAAGCCATTAAACTGTTAGCCAGACTATGCAAAGGCCCCTACTCCCCCACCCATATCAAATCCTTAGGAGACCACTCAGGGACCTTACATTCAGACCCCAAAGACTTAAGTCAAATTATGCTACAGTACTACAAATCTCTTTATGCCCCAGACCCCATGGATGGGACCCTAGCACAATCCTTCCTGGATCAAATTCCTCTTCCTAAAATTACACCTGCCCAACTGGAAATATTAAACGCACCAATCTCGTTAGATGAACTAAACTCCACCATATGGCACCTCGCATCCTCTAAAGCCCCAGGCCCTGACGGTTTTACGGGAGAATTCTACAAAACATTCCAAGACATGGTGACCTCCCCGCTACTAGCCGTATACTCCAAACTATGGGAAGGGGGCACATACCCTCCCACAGGGAACCAAGCCACTATCAAACCACTCGCCAAAAAGGGGAAGGATCCCACCATCCCGGGCTCATACAGACCCATCTCCTTACTCAAAATAGATGTTAAGATCCTTTCCAAAATAGTAGCATCTAGACCAGGGATATGCAATTAGCGGACCTCCAGATGTTGCAGAACTACAAATCCCATGAGGCATAGCAAGACTCTGACAGCCACAAGCATGACACCCAGAGGCAGAGGCATGATGGGACTTGTAGTTTTGCAACAGCTGGAGGACCACTAATTGCATATCCCTGATCTAGACTATCCTCTATAATCCCACATATAATTAATCCGGCTCAATCAGGCTTTGTGAGGGGTAGAACAGCCACTCTAAACATTAGGAAAGTTTTGGCGGTGCTGGAAAGTGCCCAATGCTCTTCGGTGGGGGGGGGCAGGCCATTATCACCCTGGACGCCGAAAAAGCATTTGATAATGTAAACTTCAATTGGCTCCACATGGTGCTTTCGAGGCTGGGTTTTGGGGGATCCTTCACCCACCTAATCTGCTCAATGTACTCCGTGCCAACAGCCAGGCTGGTAGTGGCCGGTCTCCTGACCGATGATTTCACTCTTCACAAAGGCACCAGGCAGGGATGCCCCCTGTCACCGCTACTATTTAATTTAGCCCTCGAACCCCTTTCTAGATACATAACTTACCAGGCCCCCCTACATGGGATAGAAGTCGGAGATAGGGAACTCCGCTCCTGCCTCTTTGCCGATGATGTTCTCATCTTTACAGCCAACCCCGCGGCAGACATGCCAACCATAATGAACATTTTTGACAAATTTAAATTGTGCTCCGGTCTACGCATCAACTACCATAAAAGCGAAATCCTCCCGTTAGGATCCATCAAAAACCCCCCTTGGGCTTACAATGCACCCTTCCAGCTCACCCACTCTCACATCACCTTTTTGGGGGTCAAGATAGGGAAATTACCATCCTCTCTGTACCACCTCAACTTCCCACCTCTTCTCGCCAGGCTTACACAAGAGCTGAACTCTTGGATGGATCTCAGATCAAGGACTGGACGCTGACCTGCCTTCTAGTGGCCCGACGAACCATTCTCAAGAAATGGACCTCTACCATGAGCCCCTCTATTCCACAGATCAGGAAAGAGATGATCTCACTATTTTACAAGGACAAGCTCAATACTGATCTCACATACTCTAAACATTCTGACCTATTCTTTCGCAAATGGTCGTCCTTTATTACTGCCACTCTGTCCCAGGAGGAGATTGATATTCTACAAAACTCTTTCAAGTACCAGGGGACTTAGGAGTTCCCTCATATATTTGGAGATCATCTCGGACCACTAACCTTTGGATTGATGCTCTGGCTTTGGTAACCACTTCCAATTCTCACCCCAATTCTTGCAAGAAATCCAGGTGGATCACCCCCCCTTCCCCTTACCTTCACCCATCCCCCCCATGCTATCCAAGTTTTATCTCACCCTAGCTTTGCTACAGGGAGACCCAGCCAACCTTCTATGTTCACTGCACACTGTTTTATTGCACCTCTGCTCTGTTGACTCTATTGTCACCCATGTTGTAACCTATTATCGTAAAATGTACCATTTGGATCAGATGGCTCCTTGTTTGTACCATGATGCTCTGTCTTGCTTTTATACGATCAATAAAATGTCCTTAAAAAAAAAGGCAGATATGTATCCAGTGGGGGAGGCGGGCGGTTGGTGTATAATTCAAAGGCCCATCGGGGCCTACTGGGGGTTTGGGTTCCGACCCAAATAACATAAGTTGTGGGTCTAATGGGATGTCTACAGAGGTCACCTCCTTTATACACCTTATGACTTGTTGCCAGAAGGAGGTGATATGTGGGCAGCTTCAGAGGCGGTGTACCAGTGATGGACTCAGGGTATAACACCATGGACAGATTTTCTATACAAAGGGTTGTATGCCCTATGGACAATTTTAAACTGAGTTTCTCTCCACAATTCATTGGTACACAGTTTGAGCATTTTCCTGTATCCCTCTAAGAGAATATTGGAGAGGTCCTTGTTAGGCAGATCTTTGTTCCAGGCTTTAACCGTGGTTGCATCTAGTGCCTTGGTGAAGGTAGGTAGAAGGGGCTTGTAGATGGCAGCTGTCGAGATGTTGCCTGTTTCAATTAAGTTATCCAAGAAGGTGTGTTTGAATATGAGCTCGGGTTTAGGGCAGGTGACGTTGACATAGGATGAAATCTGGTGAATGTAGAAGTTGTGGTGGGGTGTGAGTTGGAATTCCTCCAAAATGGACTGGTATGGTCGGATTAAGCCGGTCTTAGTGTCATATAAAGAGGCCAGTTTGGTGAGGCCCTTTTGTTCCCAAGTTGCAAAAGCGTGTTGGGTGGAGGCAGGCAGCATTGGGTTACCTTGAATCGGGAGGTGACTGGATAAGTGCGATAACACCTTCAAGCATTTCTTGGTTTCCCTCCAGGCGATGACAGTGTCCCTTACCAGCAAGTTGGATCTTAGGTAATGTGGCAGAGCTCTTAGGTTACTGTGCAGGATAGCTGGAAGGTTGTAGGGTGCAGTCATCGCAGATTCCAATTAGAAGTTGGCATATTTTGATTTCTGGGTCAGCCAATCTAGGCCTGAGCGTATGAGACAGGATAAGTTATATACTCTAATGTGGGGGAGCCCAGCCCCCCCCCTCGCCCGTCGGGAGATACAGTTTAGGTAGTGCAATGCAGGGTTTTTTACCTTTCCACAGAAAACCTGTTAGTGCTTTATTTATTTTTTGGATATCAGCATGTTTAATTAAGATTGGAATTGTGTATTTGTAAGTCAAAATGTGCAAATTTTATGCGTTCTTGGCGTTCCGCCCAAGTGTCAAATTCTAATTTCGCCGTTTTCCATTCCGTTCTGTTGTCTAGCGTATCGTCTTGGACTAATTTTTCCTGGGCCTCTTTGAGACGCTAACTGGCTGTGTTGTATTTTTTTTTTTTAACTTAAGATTTTTATTGGTGTTCACAAAATTTTACATTTGATATTCAAGTAGAAAGTTCTTGTTTACATGTTCAGACGTACATAACATTAGAAACATTGGACACAGAGTGTCAACATGCAGTAGTATAAGGTAACTCAAGATCATATAATATTTACTATAGATGGCATCTTATAGTAGTATTATATAACATAAAATAAAATAAAAGCAGCGTTCCTTTTTACGTACTTCAGGACGACCTCCTTATGAGGTATAGCCTATCCCCCCTATTGGGATCATTCTGTTGATAGGCTATTAGAACCTATGATAGGAGCGCTCTATATGCCCTACGAAAGTCCCCCTGCGGGGAGTAGGGTATTATAGATTATCCTTTGTAATGAACTCCAGTTGTTTTAGCACTCTAGCGGTAACATATCAACTAATTCTGTCGTGCTATTTTGAGTAATGCCACTAAAGGAAGCTAAAAGGAAAGGTGAAGAAAAAAAAAAGTACCAGTTCCTACCTGCTTCATTTGTGTAGTTGCTTATTTGTTAAGTCTCTTATGTGTTCATGTCGATAATACTGCGCTAGAGGCATATTTGGAAGTTAACCAAATATCCCAGTGCTTATGGAAAGCCTATGTCCTCCCTTCTTTATATGCCAGCATCTTCTCCATCATGCATTAACCATAAATTCTATTTATGATTTCTTCAATACTCGGAGGCATTGCCGATCTCCATTTAGCCGCTATGGAGATACGAGCTGCGTGTAAAAAGAGTGGGAAGCAGTGGTGCTGACAATAAGTTGAGAGAAATTGAACGCTGCCAGTGACCCAGTTGATGTGGGGGCAGTGTGCCCGAAGCCAGGGGAGTCCAAGGATGACTGGGGACAGTGGAGACGCGATGCCATCAAAGAGCAGAAGTTCGAAATGACCATTGCATGCTTGGGTCAACAGGGGGATGGTCTCGTGGGCTATCAACCCGGATTTGATGGGTGACCCGTCGGCCAGGTGAAGGGACATCGGATGTGCCTTAGGCCTGAGGGGTACCTGATGTAAGGCTGTGAAGTCAAAGTCCATGAAGCAGCCATAGGCTCCCGAGTCTATAATAGCGGAGACGGAAACCTCCCCACTGGGCAGTTGCAAGACTATGGCAAGGAACGCATGTGTCTTGGGATCGGGTATGGATAGTATTTCTCCTTGGCTGCATGGCGAGACCTTACTGGACTTAATGGGGCAGATGCGTACTGAATGTCCAGATCCTCCACAATAGAGGCACAAGCCTTTCTTCGGAGGAGAGAGTTGGGTGTTGTGGCCTGTCCGGCCTTGGTACAGGAGGAAGCTTGGAGTAGAAGGAGTATGTGGGGGTGCCAGACCTTTCGGTAAAATGTTCCCGCAGGCGGCGGTCGATTTGGATGGCCAAATCGAACAAAGCGTCCAGGGTTGGAGGTACGCCCACACGAGCCAATTCATCCTTCAGGGACTCGGACAGCCCCAGCCGGAACTGAGATCGAAGAGCCACATCATTCCATGTGGTGTCAGTGCTCCAGCGCCAGAACTCCGCCACGTAGTCCCCAGCTGGACAGTGGCCTTGCTGGAGGGCATGGAGCGTGGCCTCTGCAGAGGTGGCTAGATGCGGGTCCTCATAAAGTCTGGTCATAGCCTGGTTGAACCGGGCAAGGCTTGTGGTCTCGGGAGCCGAGCGCTCCAGGAGGCTGTGAGCCCAGGCCTGTGGCTCACCTAGGAAGAGTGAGATGACCAACCCCACTTTGGTACTCTCCTGAGAGAAGACACTGGGTTGCAGAGAGAAGAAATGTTCACAGGAACAGTGAAATGCCCAAAATATCTTACGGTCCCCTGCAAACCGTTCGGGCAAAGGTACTTCTGGCTCCATGGGTGCTGTGATGAAGGTGTGCTGGGGGAGCTCCCGGACTTGATCCTCCAGCCAGAGGTAGCCAGAGCGCAGATCCCTCACCGCTTGGGCAAGGCTGGTCACCTGCTCACACAGTTCCTTCGTAAGTGAGGCCCCCTGTGCAGACTCAGGAATGGCTGTCTGATACTGTCACGTACCTGGTGGATGAGTCTGACTTATGCAGTGGGTAACCTCCCTTACTACCCTGACTCAGGAACCCCTGGTAGAGTAGACAGGTGGCTCGGGAGTGCAGGATGGCACGAGGGTCGGACTGGGTCACTGGTGTTGGTAGAAGTCCGTTGGTGCACTCGTGCACTTGAAGAGTGGTCATACAGGCCTGGTCGTAGAACAGGCTGGCAGTGCGGTACAAGAGGAGCAGGCAGATGGATGGTCGGGTTCAGGCAGGGTCATCAACCAGCGGGCAGGCAAAGTACCAGAGGGCTAGGCAGGAGAGTGGTCATAGACAGTCCAGGGGTCAGTGCAGGCAGATATCAGCAAAGTCAGGCAAGCCGGGTCACAGGAACAGAGAATCAGAGTACAGGTTGCCGAGGAACACACATTACATGCTGTAGATCAGACAGCACTTGCTGCAGGGTGTGCACAGCAGAAATAGAGCCGCTTGGCACCGTTTCCGGCATGCGGGCATGCGCGAACTCGCACATATCGCTAAAAAAGGTCCAGGAATGCAGGCTTTCTCTAACACTGTGGGATGGTACAGGAGAGGTCAGAGGCTGGAAGATGGTACAGGAGAGGTCAGAGGCTGCGAAGGTCAGAGCCTGCAGAGGGGACAGGAGAGGTCAGAGGCTTCAGAGGGGACGGGAGAAGTCAGAAACTGTGGAGGAGATGGGAGAAGTCAGAGGCTGCGTAAGGGACAGGAGAGGTCAGAGGCTGTAGAGGGGACGGGAGAGGTCAGAGGCTGCAGAGGGGACTGGGGAGGTCAGAGGCTTCAGAGGGGACGGGAAAAGTCAGAAACTGTGGAGGAGATGGGAGAAGTCAGAGGCTGCGTAAGGGACAGGAGAGGTCAGAGGCTGCAGAGGGGATGGAAGAAGTCAGAGGCTGTGGAGGAGACGGGAGAAGTCAGAGGCTGCAAAGGGGAGGGGAGAGGTCAGAGGCAGCGGAGGGGACAGGAGAGGTCAGAGGCTGTACAGGTCAGAGGCTGCAGATGGGACAGGAGAGGTCAGAGGCTACAGAGGGGATGGGAGAGGTCAGAGGCTGCAGAGGGGACAGGAGAAGTCAGAGGCTGTGGAGGAGATGGGAGAAGTCAGATGCTGCAGAGGGGACGGGAGAGGTCAGAGGCTGCAGAGGGGATGGGAGAGGTCAAAGGCTGCAGAGGGGATGGGAGAGGTCAGAGGCTGTGGAAGAGATGGGAGAAGTCAGAAGCTGCAAAGGGGAAGGGAGAGGTCAGAGGCTGCAGAGCGGACAGGAGATGTCAGAGGCTGTGGAGGTCAGAGGCTTTGGAGGGGACGGGAAAAGTCAGAGGCTGTAGAGGGGATGGGAGTATTCAGAGGCTGCAGAGGTCAGAGGCTGTGAAGGGGATGGGAGAGATTAGAGGCTGTGGAGGTCAGAGGCTGGGGAGGGGATGGGAGAGGTCAGAGGCTGCAGAGGGAGCGGGAGAGGTCAGAAGCTGTGGAGGGGACGGAAGAGATCAGAGGCTGCGGAGGGGAAGGGAGAGGTCAGAGGCTGCGATGGGGATGGGAGAGGTCAGAGGCTGCGGAGGGCATGGGAGATGTCAGAGGCTGTGGAGAGGATGGGAGAAGTCAGAGGCTGCAGGGGTCAGAGGCTGCAGGGGTCAGAGGCTGCGAAGGGGACAGGAGAGATCAGAGGCTGCGGAGGGGATGGGAGAAGTCAGAGGCCGAAGAGGTCAAAGGCTGTGGAGGTCAGAGGCTGTGGAAGGGATAGGAGAGGTCAGGCTAGGGGATGGTAATATTGTGTTGCAGAGTGGGGCCATTTTTAAAAAGAAGCAGTGACGATCAGTGCCCGGCCCCGGGGAAGCGGCCCCACGGCAGCCAGGCAGACGGCCCACCTGGAAAATTCCCAGTGGGGCAGTCCGGCCCTGCATGCCATCTTACTAGGTACCACGCCTAATGACTGGTTGCTTGGTGTCTTGAACTTGTGCTTGGTTACTCTTAGCAACTACACTCCTTCTTGTCTTGCTGAGTTAACCCTTTTGTGGCAGTGTAGCTTCATACCCCTTTGTGCCTTATAGACCCTCATTATTTAGATATGTCAGAACCAACTTGCACCCCTTTGAATAACTTCAGACCAGGTTCAAAATAGTTAATGTAAGGCACAGCAGTCCTGATACCACGAGCCGTGAGCGGAACAGAACCAATCAAGTAACCTGGACCTCAGCCTTCCCCCTTTTAATAGCACAGGTGGGCTGGCTGGGACCAAAAATCCCAGGAAGTGAGCACACGTGACTTAACCCTTTCCCTCAGCTTGAGCTAGCTGCTAGGTTACTGAACCAATATTGGCACAACCTGCTTAAACACAGCTGGAGTTTCTTCCATCTGCACTGTATAGCATCAGTGTGTGTGGTCAGCTTTATGTCTAAGCTGCCTCCTTTATGTAAAGAGACTAAATAAAACATTAATGCTTGCGATTGCATGCCTTTCAGTTTTCCTCTTTTTGCTTTAAAAGTTGTTTTTTTCGCTAAGTGTGGAATGGGGTGCTGGGACCACTGAGCGGACCTCTACTCTTCTTCTCTCTTTGCATTCCTTTCCCTCTCTTTCCTTCTTTATGCTCTTACTTTCTGGATTTACCAGACTTGCTTCAAACAGTATCCAGGGCTCCGTGGCACCCAATGTACATTGGAAGCAGATTTGATGTGCGCATCCTGGTTTCAATTTGTACCGAACTCCGGGCTCCTTGCCCAGGCACAGTTAGATCCCAGCTGGGGTGCCTGGGAGGCCTAGACGTATCTCCTGATGTAGCCACCTTAAAGTGAATATGCACAATGCATAATCTTAGTTAGCTCTAGCTTTAGCTTTTACGCCTTACCTGTCAAACCTTTCCTGGTCAGTCAACATTTCTATGTGTATAGAATGTGTTATGTATTGTTATGAACGTACTATGTTTGCTCAGCCTTACCTTTCTGTAGCCCTTTCTGTAAACCCTAATAAAATCCTCTTGAACAAGAAAAAATAAATAAAAGTTGTTTTTTTCTTGCCATCATCAGACTCAAATGTTTTCAAGCCCCTTTTATGAAACCCAGAAAAGTAACTTTGTTTAACAAGTGACTGAATATAAAGCCATTTTACAGCAGATTAAAATATACAGTATACAGCAAAGCCTGGAAATGAAACATAATATTTAAAATGTATTTTAATATCTTCAGAAATATCTTTCATAAGCTTTAATGTTAAAAAAAAACAATCCTATATGTAGAATAAGCAACACAATATAATTACAAATGTTTTAATAATTACAGCAATTCATGTAATCCTACCAATATGTAATTGTTATGTTTCTCTTTTAGAAACAGTAGACCATATTGACAATCTGATGACAGAGAGGACAGAAGTGACCTAGGACAGACAGCTGAGCTTGCGGCAATGCTGGGCCTCGGGCATGCCTCCTAGCTCTTGGTCCAGAACATAAAATATATATATATATATATATATATATATATATATATATATATATATGTGTTCAAGACTTTGCTGTAAAATGTTGGAACTTGCCCTGTAACTTCCCCCAGCTGCAATTCAGACTTTACTTTTTGATTTCACATAAAAGGTTAAGTTAGTGTATTTGGCCAGTGTAGCACCTGTGTTGCTTCAGGATCTTCTTTATTCTCTACAGACTACTGTGCAGTGAAATCCTTCATATATCCACTTAACTGCACTTTCAAACAATAGTATTGTCTACAAATTGTTATAGAGGAAATTGTCATTGTAATTTATATAAAGATAGACATGGTGAACCTGAATTGCTGCTTACCCGGAGCCTATATTCTGAATGCTGACTCTGCTACAATTTACCAGGCGGTGGCATAACTAGAACCTTCAGGGGCCCCAGTGCAAGAAACCATGAAGGGCCCCCCTGACCCAAGCCTGGGGCCCCTCCCTTTGAGCCTGGTGGTGGAACGCCAGGGCCCGGTCGCAAGTGAAACATTTGTGACCCTGGTAGTTCTGCCACTGGTGCCAGTAGTTTTTTTATCTTTATTTTATTTTTCTACCATTTGATTTATTCATTTTTTTTCACAATATTATTTTTTTAAAACATTTTTTACAATTTTTTTAGGAGCCTCGTTGGGGGCTTTGTTGAGTTATCAGGTGTCTAAAGAGACCTCTGATGTTTCACCTTTAAGACAGAGAAAAGAGATTGAGGACGCAGCCTCCCATCTCCATCTCTGCAGCTTCAGCTGCACAGAATGACTGAACAGGAAAAGCCCCCATTGATTCACAAACTGAAGCATAGTAAAAAACTGTTTACTATGTTTCAGTTATGAATGGACAGAGTCAGTGATTAGAATGGTCACTGACTCTCCATTTAGAAAAGGCTCTATCCTGACATATCCCCCGCAGCAATCAGCAGGAGAAGGTAGGAGGGAACTCTGCAGAGATGTGGGGAGGAGGGGGGCAGGAGAGAGCTTGGGGGTACAGGAAAAAGCACAGGGGGGCTGGAGGGCACACATGGGGGCAGCAGAAAGCTGCATAGGAGGAGAGGCGGGGGTGGCTACTAGAGGAACTGATTTTTCCATTTCCTCCTGCCTCTCCTCCTCTCCCTCCCACAGGCATTTAGCGGCTGCAGGAGGAAAATGGAGAGTTGGTTGCTCTATATTGGTGTTTCTCAACCTTTTTTCAGTCAAGGCGCCCTTGAAAAGTATTTTCAGTCTCGAAGCACCCCAGTCTAAAGCTTGATTCACATACTTGCGTGTCACGGAATTCGTGCAAAATTGTGTGCGTTAGTGACAGGCAGATAAACGCACCGCTCTTTAGCAGACAAGTAGGAGTGTCATTAATTAGTACTGGTACCCCCACACATTGGCAAACCTGGTGCATTTTTGATGCAGTGCAATTTAAAGAAAAAAGATAGGGGATTTTTTTTCCCTGTGTTTCTGTGAAGCAGCCCACTGAAATTAATTTGCTGCTCTATAAACAGCACACAGCTGCTCAGATGTGAACCAAGGGCTTGTTCACAAGTGAGGTTGAGGGGCAGTAAAATCACATGCTTTAGCTGACTTTTTACCGCCCCCAACTGCATCCCCCGGCAGCTGCAAATAAAGCAGTACACATGTACACATGCTGTGGCTGCGCCTGGAAGTATACCCCCAGGTGAATGGCGCTGCACTGCAACCACCCTGCAGCTGTGTGCATTGTGCACAGTTGTATCATGGTAATGATGCATTTAGGGGGTTAAAACAGGAAGGCAACATATAGTCAGGACGGGTGTTCCCCAGTTGGGATTATACGGTGCAAAAAGGCAAATAAATACAGTTTATAAAAACAAAAATTACTTTATTGATTACAGCAAGTCTAAGAAGTCCCAAGCAGAAGGGACTGAACATGCAAAAGGGGAATTGTAACATACAATAAAATGCAGGTCACTTTGGAAGGGTATTTTGAGGGGTACCCAAATTTTTTGAAATTGGTGATTAGGTCAGAGAGCATCCCGACATGTTTCGCCTAGATTAGGCTTCCTCAGGGGACTGAACCGATAGCACCAATCAATATTCTTAAAAGAAATACAACAGAGTCAATACATAACAAGTGCATAAACAGTTGAATACATAGAATCATGAAGAAAGCAGTGTGGGACATCTAAATCAATTGTATCCTGAAATGCATAAGGACCAACCCACCCACACAAACCATCCCCACACACATAGGCCCAAACACTTACCCAAAACACCCCAAACACCGGGGGCAGACCCACAGGAGATCCCATAGTCGCAGAGTGAACCTAGCAAAATGGGGACTGCAGAGGGTGCACACAGTCCAAGCTGCAGTAAACACATGAATAGACAAGTTATCACTTACAAATTACTCAAAGGTGTTCTTTACTAATGAAACTACATGTATATATAAGCCACATTCAGCAAAGTCAACCACTATTGCATAAATGGACAAAAGTCTCCCTCTTAAAACAATTTCCATATAGCATCATATCACAGAATTTAGTTACACTAGAGTAAGGGGGGATATATTGTTCATAGTATTCACTAAACAACTTACAATCACCAGGAATGGAGAAAGGAGAAGCTGGGGGTGCAGGGACAGCAGACCCTTTAAGCAATAAAGACTGTTGGAGGAATATATATTCCCTTGGGAGAACACCTATGAATGAAATAGAATAACAAAACAGTCAGGCTGCTGTGAGGGCTCAGAGGAATGCACTCAGTGATAAAGGGTCCAAATGAGTGGAAAATAAAGCCAACAAAACAATCATATAGTAACTGAATACACACAGTCTCAGATAAATCTTTTAGAGAAAATATAAATTCTCATAGAATAATGGACAAAACATATGTCCATTCAGTAAGGCTCAGCAAGGGCTCTATGTATTAAAATTGGACATAACTATATACAAGATGATACACCAATACTCTAAAATCAAAACAAAGGTAAAATGAACACACTGAATTTAAGCTGACACATGTGCTATACAAGCGATTGTGCCAGCTATCCCCTATAATCAGTAATTGTGGAAGCCCCAGAACAATGAGGCATCCACTGAACTGAAACCATCCAAATTCCATAACCATCACAGGATAAAATGTTTACCTTCCACAGGCCAACCACTGCATAAGCACCCCCAGTTCCCGGCAGACGACATAGCCGAAAAAGCCGGCTTTATGTACACCCTCCACTTGGCCGGCGTCTGACGTCACCGGCCAAGTGCGGACGAGCTTCCCGACAGGCGCATACCAGGAATCCGTCCAGACTACACTCCCCATAGGGCTCCCGGAGAGGAAGGCAACATATTGCCTCTTCATTGTCTGTCAAATGCCTCTGAAAAGCAATCTGAGCATGGATTGCTTTTTAGAGGAATGGCATTTTCTTGCTGGTATTATGAACAAACCATAAAAAAATCAGTTCTGATCATATAGAAATAGGGGGTCATGATTAAAAGTAATGTACATACTGGGATTGGAGGGTTCAATTCCAGATGATGCCAGTTTTGGGGAAATGCGTCGGTAGGAGAGAGTGCGTGTGATATCAACAGGTGCTGGTGGAGTTTGAGATTCTGCAGCCATAGCGTTTGTGTGAAGCTGGTTCATTACTTTTATTTAAGTGAATATGACAATTTTTAAATATTTTTTTAAGCTGTATTGCATATTCTCCCTGCTTGTTTTATATGGAAACTTCTGATGAGAAACTGAAGGAAGACTGAGACATATGCCATTTGTTTATATGGAGTAAACATTCCAGGATACATATGTGGTATTGATGATATACATTGTTGGATGGATTGCAGGCTTGTTTGATCCCTGTAATTCAGTATTCCCATTGTGGGGTAAGCGGACAACTTTTTAACCACTTCAATACTGGGCACTTAAACCCCCTTCCTGCCCAGGCCATTTTTTAGCTTTCAGCGCTGTTGCACTTTGAATGACAATTGCGCGGTCATGCACCAGTGTACCCAAATTAATTGTTTATCTTTTTCTTCACACAAATAGAGCTTTCTTTTGGTGGTATTTAATCACTGCTGGGTTTTTTATTTTTTACTAAATGAAGCTGCACTGATGGGCACTGATAGGCTGCACTGATGGGCACTGATGAGGTGGCACTTATGGGTACTGATGAGGCGACATTTATGGGCACTGATTAGGGGACACTGATAAAGGAGGCACTAATATGCCACACTGATGGGCACTGATAGGTGGCCCTGATAAGTGGCACTGGTGAGCACTGATAAGTGGCACTGTAGGGCACTGATAGGCAGCAGTGGTGGGCACTGATGGGCAGCACTGGTGGGCACGGATAGGCAGCACTGATGGGCACTTAAGGGTGATGCTGGTGGGCACTGATGGGCAGTACTGATGGACATTGATGGGCAGCACTGATGAGCAGGCACTGATGGGCACTGATGGGAGGTATTGACTGGCATCACTTATGGGCACTGATTACATGCCCAGGTCTTCTGTGATGGGAGATGCCGCTGATCGGCACTCCTCGCTACACACTTTGTCAGTGTGAGGCGAGGAGAGCCGATTACCCGGCACTTCCTTGTTTACATGTGACTGGCTGTGATTGTTATTATTATTATTATTATTACTATACAGGATTTATATAGCGCCAGCAGTTTACGCAGCGCTTTACAATATAAAAGGGGGACAATACAAATACAATAGAATACAAGAGGATTAAGAGAGCCCTGCGCAGAAGAGCTTACAATCTAATGGGGGGGGGGCAGGTGGTACAAAAGGTTGTAACTGTTGGGAGTGAGCTGATGGAAGTCATAAAAGATTAGTTGGAGGTGTGATAGGCTTCCCGGAGAGATGTGTTTTCAGAGATTGCCTGAAGACAGCTAGAGTAGGAGATAGCCAGACAGGTTGAGGTAGAGAGTTCCAGAGGATGGGAGAAGCTCTGGAGAAATCCGGGAGACAAGCATGGGAGGAGGTGACAAGGGAGCTTGAGAGCAGGAGGTCTTGAGAGGAGCGGAGAGGACGGTTTGGGTGATATTTGGAGACAAGTTTGGTGATGTAGCTCGGGGCAGAGTTGTGGATGGCTTTGTATGTTGTGGTTAGTATTTTGAATTTAATTTGCTGGGCGAACGGGAGCCAATGTAGGGATTGGTGGAGAGGGTTGGCAGCAGCATTTATGATACACTGAAGAGGGGATAGCCTATGGAGAGGGAGGCCAATGAGAAGGGAGTTGCAATAGTCAAGGTAAAAGATAACAAGGTAGTGAATGAGGAGCTTGGTGGTTTCATTTGTTAAACAGGGGCGTATTTTAGAGATGTTACAGAGGTGAAGTCTACAAGCTTTCGACAGCAGATTTGGGGTTGAAAGGACAGGTCAGAGTCTAGGATTAACAGTATCAAAGGCCACAGAGAGGTCAAGGAGTAGGAGTATGGAGTAGTGGCCATTTGTTTTGGCAGTTAGTAAATCGTTAGTGAGTTTTAGTAAGGCTGTTTCCGTGGAATGCTTCAAGCAAAAGCCAGACTGTAGGGATTCAAGAAGGTTATTTTCACTGAGGTAGGAGCTAAGATGGTTGTAGCCTAAGCATTCTAGAAGTTTAGAGGTGAATGGGAGCAGTGAGATGGGTCTTAAGTTGTTCAGGTTGGTGGGGTCCAGTGAGGGCTTTTTAATTATGGGAGGGATCTGCACATGCTTTAGAGAGGAGGGGAAGGTGCCACTAGAGAGAGAGAGATTGAAGATGTGAGTGAGGGAGCATAGGATAGAATAAGAGGGTGACCGTAGTAGTTGGAAGGGAACAGGATCAAGGGGACAGTTGGTTAGGTGGGCATCTGAGAAAAGTTTTGTAACCTCTTCAGTAGTAGCCAGTTCAAAAGAGGAGAGTGTTGACTGTGCTGTAAGGCAAGGTATGTTGCACGGGGAAGATGTAAGCACAGTGGAGGTGTCCTCGCGTATTGCATCAATCTTGTCTTTGAAGCGCTTGGCAATCTCTTGGGCAGTGAGTGAGTTAGTGGGTAGAGGGGTGGGGGAACGAAAGAGTTACAGGTTGAGAAGAGCATACGGGGACTGGATGACAAGGTATTAATAAGAGATATAAATTAGGCTTGTTTGACAGCATGGAGGCAGGAATTGTATCTTAGGAGGGCAGATTTATATAGGGTGAAGTCCTGCAGGCATTTGGTTTTACGCCACAGACATTCAAGAGCATGGCAATGTCTCTTGAAATTTCTAGTGTTGTAAGTTTTCCATAGTTGTAATGGTCGGGGCCTGATTCTGCGTGTAGTTAGAGGAGCAAGTGTATCCAGTGATGATGAGAGTGAACTGTTGTAGACAGAGGTGGCCAGATCAGGACCGGACAGGGGAGAGATTATGTCATATATCTGTAGGTGGTCAGTAGCAGACTAGCGGCCACAGCGCTTTACACAGATCGGGGGGCCCCGCTGTGTCCTAGTCACGTGGTGCACTCCCGATCTCCACGCTGCGGGCTCCAGTGGGTCCACAATAGCGCGCACTCTGGGCGACGTCATATGACGTCTTCCCAGAATGAGAGCCACACCGTCCCTCCGTCATTTGACGGTGGGCGGGCGGCAAGCAGTTAAAGGGACACCTTTGAGCACTCTGCACTTTGAAAATCTACAGCACATCAAGCACTTTTTTTCACCGAATATGTAGCAAATGGACTATTAATTATTACATATTGCATGTTTTTTGGAGAAGGACTTGCATTTTGTGAGCTTTTTGCACCTTTTATTTAGCACTATATCTGCACTTTATTAATCGTTAAAGTGATATGTGTGGTTTATGTAATTTTTCACATTGTTTTTCATACATTGGTTTTTACACGTTTTGCTTATGAATTTGAATCATATCTACTACTTAAAGGGACAGCGCACTATTTTTTGTAAGATTTGCTTATTTGCTGTGTCGGCTGTTTATAGTCTGCAGCAGTCCCATTAGGGTATATTCAATCAGACACCACCTAGGGTGTACCGAGCTTAGGATTATTTTTTTGGTGTAATGTCACCTATTGCCACTGCACCATGTGATGTCACCAATCGGTGCATGCTGGGTCGGTAGCGTCGGTGATGTACACTGGCCAACTTCTTTCATTTAATTGATCAGTATGCACATCACTATCAAATATGCTCTTGGTTGATGCATAGTTGGGATTAAAAAGACGTGGTTCCTTGAATGTCATAAAAACATTTTTGCTTCCCCCTTCCAAAACCTCAGTTGATTCAGAGAAATCCCCCAAAAAATGTAAAGTATGTTACGCTATTCACATCAAAACGTGAAAATTCTGTGAAGCAAACTCATCCTTACAGAAACTTGCCAGTGTTAAGAAGGTCATACATTTACATTAAATTTTCAAACTCATTGACCATAATGTTGGAATTGACCCAAAGGTGCACATTGTATATTCAAACAGTAAATATTATTTTTCATGACTGCTTATAGAGTATAAAATGTCATGGTTTGTCAATTACATTTACACACACAAATAAAAGGAAGAAAGTACAATAAACAATGATTTATGCAAATTTAGCATTGCTTATTAATTAAGTGCCAACATCTAATTGTCATTTAACTAGTTTTTTTATAGCATTGTTTTTAACAATATTGTTAATTTCTTGGCTGCTGTGTTTATTATTTGAAAGGCATCCAGAATGACTGTATGCTGCATAGCAGTGTAAATGTGTGATGAATACAGCTTTAAAAAATATGCAGTTTGAAATCTAAGTGTCACATATAATGTTCCTTTCAAAGAGGCATTTAGAGTATTGTTTATTAGCTGACAAGCAAACCAGAAGTCTAATTTTCACAATGTGACTTTTACCATGAAAAGGCTACGCCTAGCTCCTAGCTGGTGCTTTTATCTAAATACATTGCTCAATCTGGCAAATTTCACAGTAATTTAAACAAAAGAGAGAGACAAAAGAGAATTTGCTGGCAAAGAAAATTATTTTAAAGGAAATAAAAACATCAACAGGCTCATTTAGTAACACTTGTTATACAAAGTATAGTAACTCATAGTTGCCACAATCAGCCTTCACTTTCCCCAAGTATACCGGTAAATACAAAATCTGACTGGCTACCGTCGGTTACTGCTATTCTCACTCTCCTATTTAAGAAGGCATATATTTTCAGCAATGGCATGCACAGTTGGAAGAAAGACTTATAGTCTAGTTACAGGAATTGTTCCCACAAGATGTTTGTCAAGTGTAGGAGGGTTCAGACTAGTATGACTTAAAGCAGAGGTCCACTTATAATGTTCTGGCCCCCTCTCATTATAAAAATCAATGGCTCCTAGTATGTGCAAATGGAATCCGTAAAGAAAAAAGTTAGATTTTATACTTACCTTATACACTAAGTTATATTGACATTATAGATCTTCTAGCAACATCTTAGGGAATACAACGCAGCCAAAATCCTGTGAGAAGGTGCTCTTGCAATGAACTGGTGTGGCTTCTGATGAGATTTGGGCTGCTCTGCATTTCTCAAAAATCTTCCTTGAAGATGGTAAGTTCACACCCATGTGAAAGACAGGGATAATTTAAATATAAATGTGCCTTTTTCCTGTACAGGTACCTTTGTCAACAGGCTCATTTAGTAACACTTGTTATACAAAGTATAATAACTCATAATTGCCACAATCAGCCTTCACTTTCCCCAAGTATACCGGTAAATACAAAATCTGACTGGCTACCGTCGGTTACTGCTATTCTCACTCTCCTATTTAAGAAGGCATATATTTTCAGCAATGGCATGCACAGTTGGAAGAAAGACTTATAGTCTAGTTACAGGAATTGTTCCCACAAGATGTTTGTCAAGTGTAGGAGGGTTCAGACTATTATGACTTAAAGCAGAGGTCCACTTATAATGTTCTGGCCCCCTCTCATTATAAAAATCAATGGCTCTTAGTATGTGCAAATGGAATCCGTAAAGAAAAAAAGTTAGATTTTATACTTACCTTATACACTAAGTTATATTGACATTATAGATCTTCTAGCAACATCTTAGGGAATACAACGCAGCCAAAATCCTGTGAGAAGGTGCTCTTGCAATGAACTGGTGTGGCTTCTGATGAGATTTGGGCTGCTCTGCATTTCTCAAAAATCTTCCTTGAAGATGGTAAGTTCACAACCATGTGAAAGACAGGGATAATTTATATATAAATGTGCCTTTTTCCTGTACAGGTACCTTTGTGGTAAATATTACAGGATAAGAGGACTCAGAGTATACATATGCAACACAAGTTACAAAGCACATGTATCTGTGTGTTGTTGTGCACTTTAAGGCTGGGGCATCACACGGTGCATTAGGGTGCAATTAACTTTGCATTCCAAAGCACCACAAGGCACGTTTACAGTGTGTTACTGTTCATTGTGGTAACACGCATTCCAACATGTGTTAAGATGCCTGGTACATTGCTTGTATGAAGGCATGGGTCAAAGACAAAAGTTCATTTACTAATGGCAAATAGGATGTTCACTTTGCAAGGGTTTTTTTTTCTTAAATAATGAAGTGAAGCCCAGCTGACTCCCACCCCCCTATTATATACAGGCAAAAAAAAATGTTTTTCAAAATGAATTTCCACCTTATTCAGTGAGCTAATGAAACATTTACTTACAAAGTAAACACTCTAAATGCCATTAATAAATCAATAATAAACCCCTGTGTGTCAAATGCCTAGATAAATGCATGATGGAAATGTGTTGAAGTAACTAGAAAGAGCAAAATATTGGACTGTTGGGCCAGGTGAGAGGATAAATATTATGGCTAAAGGTTTACTGGAAGGGTGGAGAGCTCTTAGGAGGGGCTGAAAGGATTGAAGGAGGTAAAGGGGGAGAGGAGGTGGGAGAAAAACAAAGGAAAGAGCCCAGAGGGGGTATCAGGTGGCAGGGAGGAGGGCAAGGAAAGATATACTGATTTTCCAATAATGAGTGTGGTAACTAGAGGGTAGGATAAATTCAATGAGGATGCAGAACATGAAATTGAATTGTGATTTTTTTTTTTTATTTCCTCCAGCGCAGACTGCTAGACTAAATTTAACTGCCAATGCTTTAAAAACTAAATGTGAAAGGTTATTTATTTATCTATATATTTTTATATTACATTAACTTAGTAATGGTGATTTAAACCTTCATTTATTTCTTTTTTTTCTTTAATAAAGACCTGCAAATAGCAATGATGATTTACAACATTTCACCAACCTATACCAACCAAACACATATAATTCCTTAATAGGTAAGCCTGAATTTGTTTGAAAATGGCCATGTTGCCCATTGTTCATAGTCCACAGGCTAAGTTTATAACTCCAGACATACCAAAACATTATTTTTTATCAACAAAACTGCATTGATTCTTTTAGTTAAGTACTTTTTATTGTCTATTTTGTAAGAAGCATTGTGTTTTGTTTTGTAGCTCTGTGTATATTCAGAAAATAAGCAAAATGGGCTTGTTACAACACCTCTTTGAGATATTGTATACTATAGCTATTCATATTATATATTCAGGCATGAATCTGGGTTTGGCTTTGTGTAGTACAATACAGCGACGGTGACAGAGGCAATCAAATGCCTCCCTGTTTTAGCATCCAGCAGAATACAATTACCTTGAGGTTACCTCAGCTGAAAATAAATGCAAGTAACTAAAATGTTCGTACAAAACCTGGTGCTTAAAGAAAATCACTGTGTAGGTAGATTGTTGTTTCTCTTTATCATTTGTTTCATATTATGCTTTTTCCATCCAGGTCATCAAATATCAAAAGAAAGCTAGTCAAATTGGTACTTTGCAGGGACTATAAAAGGCGCACGATCAAAGGGCAAACATTAAAAGCTGCTGGAGACTTCCTTTTGAAATTTCTCTCACTCTCCTTGGCGAGTCAAGGACACCACACATTAAGGAGGCAACGTGTTCATATTTAGCCTATAGATATTATATTTTTAAAACTCAGTGTTTAAGAAAATATAAAAAGGTACACTTAACCTCCTAAATGGAAAACTGATTTAGTGGAAGTTGAAATACTTGATTCTATGACATCATCTGTGTTGTTTCATTTTGTTTATCTGTGATCCTCTGCTTCTGTTCTTTGCCCATCTGCGAAATGGCACATTTTCAACTGCTTCTATATTGACAGATATACATCTTCTTTTGAAGGCAAAGCTATTCATTGTTTTGTTCTTTTAATTTATTTGCCAGATATTTGTGTGGGCCACAATGGATCTCTACAGACGAGTCTTGGCTTCCTTTCTGCCCATGCCTTCAAAATCACACTATATATTCAGTTTAAGGGATTTCTCTCGGGTCATACAGGTAACAAAAGCATCAATTATCTGATCTAACATAGCTGCATTTGTTATCTATTGTTTAGTACTTTACTTCTGGAACTCATGTATTACATATGTGAGGATGGTATCTATAACGAAATCCTGGGCATTTGGTACAGAAAAAAACCTCTTTAGAATTTGTGACTTTAGGCCTCATACACACGGACGTTTTTTGACGCCGGCGTTTTCTGGCGTTTTTTGCAGCTCTCCATGTTAGTCAATGGCCCCATAAAAACGTCGGCGTTTCTGAGCTACGATAAAAAGTTGGATTTTTGCAGCCGCAGTTTTTTGCGGCCTTTTGCGGCCATATTATTATCCACCGTATACCACCGTATACAACCGCAAAGAACCGTATAACACCGCAGCCGCAGTTTTTTGCAGTTTTACAATGTCGGAGTCTTGCGCTACCGGTACCCAAGATGAAAGACGAGTGATTGCGGCTGCGGTGGATGTCGAGTCTTTGCGGCTGCAAAAATACCCCGGTAACTGATTGTACCTCTCGACGTTTTTTGCGGTCTTTTGCGGCCGCAGTTTTTTGCAGGCACACATACTCCGGATTTCAGTGTTTAAGATTTCTCCA
>BLSH010437888.1:139845-162805 GCA_018402905.1 Glandirana rugosa
CGAACAAATAACCATCATTTTGAGTGTAGATTTTTTGCAAAGATTTTTTGCTATCATGTCGACTCCAAATGTGTCTTACCTCTGCGACACAGAGGACGCAAGGTGGACCTTTGGCTTTTGGCCTTCACTGCAACCTGCACATTCGGGGCGGGATGCGCAAAGCAGTTACCTGCAGATGACCTCGCCACGAACAGGGACGCGGTAGGGCCAGAATATACGAGATTAAAACAGAGGCGATACCTCCCGCCGGTAATTAAACCACCTTTACATTAATACTTTCGGCTTAACACTTTATTTTGAAATGTCTCCGACAAAAGGGGTGAAACCCGTTCTCGCGTCCTCTGTACAGAAAGGTTTAATGTTGCTCATTGAATGTTGTATCGAATGTTTTTTAACCATTTTAATTTCATTTCAGTTTATGTTAAGTTGTAAGCTATGTTGTAAGTTACTCGTTGTAATTTGGAAAGACATGTCTCCTGCGCTCTTGCCCAAAGTGGGGAAAACAGCCTCTGTAAAGTTTTATTTCACAATTCGGCTTTCATAATTACATTTCCACCAAATTAATGGCCGCCCTCCATAGCGGAGACAAAATTAGAGCATATAAGACCGGGATGGCGCAGGGACAAGCACCGCTCCAGTAGACGTCCATTGACGAAACGCGTAGGGCGGGGCTTACACGTCCAACGTCACTTCCGGTTTTCGGTTTCCAGGTGGAACGCAGGAGACACAGCGTCTCCATTCTGTGTAAACCTCAGCTGTACTATCGTTTTTTAGAAACGTTTTTTAGATGTGAGTTTTACTACCAATAAACAAGCGTTATTTGCACAAGATCCAGTCCTTTTTTTCCACATGGTTTAATCCTTGGGAAACGATGAGGAATAGGAGAAGGGAGCCCTGTGACCAGAGGAATCGTGGAGTACCACATCCAGTGAGCACAGTGGAAGCTGTGCACGCCTTCCAAAGCGTGGACCCCTTGAGTGGGGAACGTTTTTCTGGTAAGCAGGTACACTCTCTTTCTGGAGGGATCACCCGGCGCACGGATTGAAGACACCACAAGTCACTACCTTTATTATCCACAAGAAGAGTTCACATAAAAAGTCACTTCATTATTGACCAGAGGAATATGAACTGTTTGGAACTATTGTGTGTGTTTTAACCCTGGCAATTCCTTTATTTATTGTGGCACTTTATGCACTTAGCACCTTAAATAGTAAGAAACATAATATATCCTATTACCTGGTTCATAGAGCTCCAACTATTGTATATGTGCTCTGTTTCATATATTGACTACTTTGACCTACTTTACATTTTACCTAGTTTGGATATTTTGCCTCTTTTGATTGTTGCCTTGAATTTTATTATTGTTCACATTGTGAATGTATTTTTAATAGCCCTAACCCACATACCAATTGTAGTAAGAATTTTCGTACTGCTAAAGATATCACCCGTTTGCATCTTTACCACTTATTTATACTGCATAATATGACCCACCAACATTTCTTACATTAACCCAAAATAACCGAATATGGCAGCCCAGTTTAAACTGGAAAATTCAAAAACAAGTTTTTATTATTTACCAGCATACTGGAAAATTTTCACAAAAAATGTTTTCTTCTCAATATAACCCACCTACATTTCTTGCATTGACCCAAAATAACTGTATACGGCAGCCCAGTTCAAACTGGAAAATTTTAAAAAAATAATAAGTTTTTATTAATTACCAGCATACTGGAAAATTTTCACAAAAAATTTTTTCTTCTCAATATTTACATAAATACACAATAGAGCAGCGCCAATACCATCTTAATTTCTTCATATCAAGCAGCCTCTGTGTCTTCAGTGAAAAGTGGTGGTGGTGGACGTGGTGCATCCTCTGCAGGTGGGTCAAGCTTGTCCTTTTTTTTCTGCTGTTGGATGTGCTATTGAGCCACAACATGCAGGAGAGTTGGTGGAGTAGATAACAAAGTCGTCCTCATCCTCCTCATCCTCTGTCACCCAGTCTCATACAAGTTTGCCTTCCAACGCATCTGGCAAAGCGGCCTATACCACCGCATCCTTGTCCACAGTTGCTCCTTCTGTAGCCCCACCATCATGCACGGAGGAGTCACCTGAGTTGTTCGACCATAGTGTCGGTTACATGCTCATGGAGGATGCGCAGCAGTTTAAAGGCTCCGATGTTGGTTCCCAGGTTGAGGAAGGGAATAGCTTGAGCCTAGAGACAGGGGGTGCCGCAAAAGGACAAGAAACTAGCAGTCATGTTCCCCCAGCTGCAGCATACTGCCAAGTTTGCTCCAGTGACAAGGAGGTAGGGGATGATGAGGACACGGACTGTACTTAGGTGCCTGAGAGAGGATAGGATGAAAGTGAGGAGGAGGAGGTGGAGGCCCTACTCCAACAAGGCAGGGTGTCATCCAGGGGCCAGCTTAAGGGCAGCCATCCAATTGCATCAGACCACAGAGCTCCACAGGTGCAGGGCGTTGCTGCGTACCCGCCGGCTTCCAAAATTTCTCTGGTGTGGGCATTTTTTTTTCCAATAATTATATTAAGTTTTATAAGTTTTCCGCACATTACAGAAATGAGTAACATTATGTAAAGCAAAAAGTCAACCCGTGGTCTGCTGCACCACACATTCAATTGCTTATAGTCACTTGACTTTGAAATAGGGTTATATGGGACAGCCATTTGTCCCAAGGGTGTACTTACGCTGGGTTTGTGTGGTAATATTCCCCCTCCCCCCTCTCATAACCCTTTCTTCGCATGTCCCATGTACATACAAGCCATGTAAGTTTGTTTGGGATAAGGTTATCCTTTCCCTCTACATTTAATTCTTTTTTATCCTACTCTCATCAAGCCCTACTATTTTGATTTTTTTGACACTCCCTCTTTTTTATAGACACGATTGAGCATCCGCTCCTGATGAGTGGCCCTAGCCACGAAACACGTCGAGCTATTGGGATGCAGTCTTGATCATTACTTCATTTATTCCATCGTTAGACCTGACATACACTTTAGTACGGCTCAACATTATAGTACCTCCAAGGTTGTGGGTCTTCTTTAGCCAGCTCTCTTCCCTTTTGTCATTCACTTTTCGTTGGCTTTTCTATACACTTTTTTTTTTGTTTTCAGTATATTTTATTAAATTTTGAAATACAACAAACAGATATTCACGTCTGCATTATCAGTTGACATAGAAGATGCATGTACAACAAAACATTCGATATACAAATAAGGTTTGGACATGCGGATTGGTGTGTTTTGTAAATACACATTTCAGGACTCTAGTTAGTCTAGATCAGAACCCCTCTACCTAAAGAGGTTACTGATGCAAGGGATCCGTGATACTAGGCCACCATACTGGATTTAGACTCAACATAAACATGGAAGACAAATCTATAAGGAGTTTGTGACAACTAATGATGTTAAATTAGTTGTCCACTGTCCGCCCCACAAACGGGCCTCTGAGTGAGGGCGGCCCTACTGACCACTTTTGTGATAAGCCTCGAGCAGGGGGACCCGGAGGCCAGGCCACCTCCCCGACACCCACATGGGGACTCGCTGTGTCGGAAAAATGGACCCAACCCCCCGAGCCCTCCCACGAGGGTCGGAAAAATTCTGCCCTAATAGAGATAAACTAGAAAATAAACCAAACAATAAAACGGCAAAACCCATCGAGAGTAGGGTTAGAGGGAGGGAACCTTCTGTTCTCATTAATGTTCCGAGTAATAAAAAAAAAGCACGTCTATATCAAACGATCAGTGAATAAGTACAGGAGAGAGAAAGAAAAAGAGAGTAAGACAATAGAAATTAGAAATAGAGGAAATCAGGATGAGCATGTGAGTGTGTAGCCAAACTGTGATCAGGGAGATAAGGAAACACTAGAGGCCTGGAATCAGAGAAATGCCCACAAACCGAGCCCACGGCTCCCAAATCATCTCGAATTTATGAAGATTATCCAGAAGAATACTAGCCAGTTTCTCTTGAGTCATGAGCCATGAAATTTTCCGGATTGCAGCCTTCAAGGAGACTCGGTCAAGCTTCCAGGCTCTTGCAACCGTGATTTTGGCTCCTAGCAGAATGAAATGAATCAATTTTCTGTTAGCTTTAGTTGAATTCGGGATATGCTCATTTAAAAGAGCGATAGTTGGAGTCCTTGGAAGCTTATTGCCAGTGATCTTATGGATAATATGGAAAATTTTGGTCCAAAATGGACGTATTCTAGGACATTCCCACCAAATGTGAGCCAGCGTGCCCTGAAGCTTGCAGCCTCGAAAGCAGCTAGGGTCACAACTTGGGATGAACCTATGGAGTCTCACCGGTGTGAGATACCATCTCAACAATACTTTTAAGCTGGCTTCCATGATACTGGTATTAAGTATGCCCTTGTAGGATCTAGCGCAAGCTGTTTGCCATTTGTCAAGATCCCACTCAAATTGCAAATCAAACTCCCAGTTGGACATATACGTTGCTTTCTTAATAGGTAGTGTGAGAGCTTCATAAATAAGAGAAATGCCCCCTTTTTGCAATGATGGCTGACCACACCACTGTTCATAGGATGTTACCCTGGGAGGAAGAGGTTTCTCTGACCATATTTTATGAAGGAAGCTCGATATTTGGTGGAATCTGAAGAGTTCTGACTTCGGAAGTTCCAAGATCTCTAGACAGTATTTAAGCGTAATTGGGCCCGCAGGTGTGAAAAAGTGACCTATGCGGAACAAGCCTTTGTTGAGCCACCACTGAAAATCTTTGATGTTTAGTCCCGGGGGAAACTCAGGGTTATTGAATAAATGAGCTAACGGCCTGATGGGTGAGACCAGAGAGACATTGTCTTTGATTTTGTCCCAGAGGGCTATTTCATTTGAAAGGGTAAGGCTAAGATAGGAGGTCTATCTTTAGGTGGGCACCATAGGATGAAATCAAGGGTGTGGCGGGGGACAGCCTCCCTTTCTATCCGCACCCAATCCTGCTTCTCCTTTGTAGAGTATAGTGAGGATAATTGTGAAAGCCTAGCCGCTTGAAAGTATTTTCCCAAATGAGGAAGACCCACACCTCCTCTGCGTCTATGTAAAAATAGGGTTTGCTGGGGTATCCTATATCCAGCCGAGCCCCAAATGAATTTTAGGATCTTGCTCTGAAGCGCCTTGGTGTGGTCACTAAGAATTGGGATAGGGAGGGAGCGGAAGAGATATAGGAGCCTAGGGAGTAAAGTCATTTTTACAGAATTGATTCTGCCTAACCAAGAGATATTAAGCTTAGACCACATTTTGAGATCTGCTTCAAGTTTACGGAAGAGGGGGGGGGGGGTAATTTGCACTATATAGAGTGTCATATTTTGAAGTGAGATTAATCCCTAGGTAAGATATTGACGAGTCACTCCATTTAAATTGAAAGGTTGATTTGAGGTTGGAGACTTCCTCTGGGGAAAGGGAGACATTTAGTGCTTGAGACTTGGAAAAGTTAACCTGAAGCCCTGAGATTTTGGAGAAATTGTTGAGAAGCCTGCAAAGGGATGGAAGCGAACCCAAAGGCGATGTAATGAACACTAGGATATCATCCGCAAATAACCCGCATTTATGTTCCTGTTTCCCACATCGGACCCCTTTGATCTCCTGATCATTTCTAATAGCTGCCGCTAGGGTCTCTATTGCGATAGCAAAGAGTAATGGGGAGAGAGGACATCCTTGTCTCGTGCCCGTCTTAATCGAGAACGAGTCGGAATAGAAGCCCTGCATCTTGATTTGCGCTTGGGGGAAAGAGTATAGGGACCCAATCAGGCCCAGAAATCTTTCTCCAAATCCCCAGTGTTTCAACAATGAGAATAAGTAAGGCCAAGATACTGAATCAAAAGCTTTACATAAATCCAGCGAGAGGAGCATACCCTTTTGGGGTAATCCCCCTGTCCAGTTGGATTGCAGAATAGAGACTATATTGATAGCCCTTCTGATTTGATCCGGTCCTTGGCGTGTTGGGATAAATCCGACCTGATCCCTATACACATATTGATTGATGAATGAGGCCAATCTATTGGCCATTATCTTGGTCAAAATTTTCAAATCAATATTTATAAGGGAGATAGGCCGATAGTTATCCACGTCCTCCGAGTTTTTCCCCGGTTTGGGAATAACCGTGATGTACGCTGTATTTAGGTGTTTTTCCACTGGGTCCCCGCTCATTTTAGCATTACAAAATTTTACTAAGTGGGGGGCAAGTGTTTTGGAGAAAGTATTATAATAGAGTCCCGAGAAACCATCTGGGCCTGGGGCTGAGCCATGTTTGAGGTTTTTGATAACCTCTAGCACCTCCTCTTCCAATATTACTTTGTCCATTAATTTTCTGTGTTCCTCTGATAGGAGGGGTAAGGGTACCTGTTCAATAAACTGGTTTATAATTTCTGTTTTTTCATTTGTCCCGGGGCTGTACAATTCCTCGTAGTATCTTTGGAAGGCCCCTATTACCTTTTTAGGGTTGGAAGTGGGGGGTTTCCCGTCTGCCCTGATTTTAGGCATCATAAAATGTTTAGTCCTAAGTGAAAGTTTTTTAGCAAGAAGCGAACCCAATTTGTAATCCTGGGAATAAAATTTATTCTTGGACCATCGAATGGCTTTCTCTGCCCTGGTGGTTAGAGCTAAGTTTAGTTCCAATTTTGCTTTCTCAAGTTTATCTAAGAGTAATGGGGAAGGATTAACTTTGTGCTCCACTTTAAGAGTATTGAAGGACTCTTCAAGTTTTAAAAGAGTCAGGCCTCTCTCTCTTTTAATCCGGGACGCAAGCTGGATGAGTTTGCCTCTAACGAAGGCTTTGTGGGCGGCCCACACTGTTTCTGCTGAAGAGGCGTAAGTCACGTTAAGAGAGAAAAATTCTTGGAGATTTTTGTCAAGTTCAACGTTGATTACTGGGTCTGATAACAGGGACTCATTAAGTCTCCAATGTGGCCTGGGAAAGTATTTGGATCTGAGTAGTATGGATATAGTCACTATTGAGTGGTCGGAGAGCACGGTGTCAAGAATGGTAGCCTCCCGGATAGAGGAAAGAATGTAGCATGGGGCCAGTAAGTGGTCAATCCTCGAGTACGAGTTGTGGGGGCTAGAGAAGTAGGTGAAGTCTCTTTTGGTAGGATGTTTGTCCCTCCAGGTATCTACTAGGTTGTGTGTGTGTAAATGTTTGGCTATTTTCAGGCTGTCTTTAGAAGGATGCAATAATTGTGTACCTTGGGGCCTTGATTTGTCCAGAGATTGATCGAAAGCCGAGTTGGAGTCACCCCCGAAAATGATAGTTCCCTCAAGAAGAGGAGATAGGGTGTCCAGCATCTTCCGGAAGAATCTCAACTGGCCTTTGTTTTGGGGCATAGTATGAAACGAAAGATACAATTTGGTCATCTATGGTGCCTTTTACAAGGATGTATCTTCCCTCCTGATCCTTAACTTCCGACAACAGTGTGAAGTTGCAGGTCTTCGAAACTAGAATGGCTACGCCTTTAGTTTTATTTGCAGCACTGGCTAGAAAGAATTTGGGAAAGTGGGAGTGTATAAAGTTGGGCTTGTAACTGACCGGAAAATGAGTCTCCTGAAGCATTACAACATCCATTTTCAAAGATTTGTAGTGGTCTCCTATTTTTCTACGCTTGACAGGGGAATTAATTCCCTGTACATTGTGGGAAGCTATCCTTAAAGGGCTTTGTGTATGGTCAGCCATCATTACATGTGCATCTAAAACTCGTGACAATGAAGCAACTCACCCGCACCTGAAAGCCAGCAAAGATCCTGACACCCCGCATGTTCCCATTGACAGTGGCTTGAGCCGCACTCACTCTAGAAAAAAAAAGGAGAGAGGGGAAGAAAAAGAAAGGGAACAGAAAGATAAATAGTGAGGAGAGGTACATGATGCATACCAATATTGCAAAATAAAGGGCCCTAAAAAGGGCCCATTTCTCCAACTAAGGGACTTGTAGCCAAGAGGGGAGAAACTGTAGAGCCCCTTGGTTACCCCTTTGTAGAAATCTATGTGTCTGGCAATTTCGGCCAGACTGCCCATCTCCAGTCTGCCTATGACGGTCAGAAGGAGAAAGGCGGAGGCGCATGTGGGCCTTCGCCCGCCCCGCAACCCAACAAAACAACAGCAGAGGTTGTGTCGAGCACAATAGGATTTTAAGAACTGGGATAAAATGTCCTCCCCCTCTTGTACGGGATAGCGGGGAGCATCATGAGGAGAGCTGTCCCCGAAACATCTGTAACTCTAACCAGTACATGGGGGAGCAGAGAGTAGTTTAAAGTTGACCACCGGATCAGCCCGATCACAGAGGACCATTTTCCTTAGCTCTTTTGGGTTTGGCTTTTTTCCACAGGGGGGTCCTGGGGCTGGTGGGGGAATGTCTCTTAGAAGATCTGGGGTTATTCGTGGTGTCCATGTCTGCTTCTTGAGAAATCAGGTGGAGATGTAGAAAGAGTTTCTCTCCCTCTTGAAGGGATGAGAAAGCATATTCCTTCCCTTTTAGGGAAAATTTGACCGCAAAAGGGAAAGCCCATTTGTATTTGATGTCCTTTTCCGTCAGAACTTTCAGAAGGGGTTTGAGGGATCTCCGTTTTTGAATAGTAGATGGGGCTAGGTCTGCAAAGATTTGAACCGGATACCCTTTGCACAGTACTTATTCAGAGATCCTGGCTTGCTTCATGATTCCTTCTTTAATTGCGTAGTAGTGGGGCTTAACAATTATGTCTCTCGGGGTACCATCTTTCCGTGGGGGGCCCAGAGCCCTGTGGGCCCTGTCTAGTTCCAGACGATGCTTAGGGGTTTCTGGAAGTAAATTGGAGATTAAATTTTGTATGGCTTCGGGGACATCTTTCACCTCCTCTGGTAGGCCCCTAACTTGAAAGTTATATCTCCTGGATCTGTTTTCTAGATCGTCAATTCTTGACAATGCCGTGTCCAGTTGCTCCTGTAGTGAACATATTAGGTCAGAGTTCTGGTTAGAGGTAGCCGCGGTGGCCTCAAGTTTGTTCTCAATGGCTTCCATCCGGTTACCGAACATTTGAAAGTCTGACTTGATCTCCCCTGTAATGGTGGCGATTGTGTTGGCTAGTCCCCTTTCCAGGAGTGCTGAAAACTTGTGGTAAAGGTCTTCAACTTGTATAGACAGATCATGGTTGTGGTTGTTCTGGAAGATTTGGGCTGGACTGTTCGGATCTAACTGGGGGAAGGCGAGTTCACCCTGGAACCGGCCAAGTAAGGACTCAGTAGATGTGGGGGAGAGAATGGGAGGTTGAAGTGGTACCCCTTTCGATCCTGGAGTGAAGTTCAGGAGGGCCGGGGATAAGACTGGTCTGATGTCCATACGACCTGACGGTCCTGAGGTCTCCGAAAAGGGGCTTTCTTTATTGTGAAGGTCTTGACCGACCCCTGCCATGTCTGTGGCCCTAGCTGCTCCTGTGGTCCCTTGGGGTGTTGACGCAGCAAAAAGTTGGCTTAGGTCTTTTTTTGCAGTGTGGCCCGACATGGGATACCAATGTTACTAGTCAGACGGACAGGAGATCCTTTAGCACCGTGAAGCCTAGAATTGTTCAGGAGTAGTGCTGACTGCCGCTGTGTAAAGTGCTACAAGGCTGGGACCTGAGCAATATATGGGATAGGTCTGACAGGGCTTCCCAGATGTCTGTAGTATAGATTCTTAATAGGAAAGAGCCTCAGATGGGTTAACTTTGGATTTGCCAAGGATCTCTAAACAGAGTGGTGTTAAGGAAGGCCTGAGCCCCGGGTGGCGGCCATCTTGGTACACCCTGCCGCTTCTGTGGACTCTTAAGGACGCTATTGTGTTCTGAATTGAGTAACTTACTGTGACGCTGGCCACCAAGCTGGGAAGGAGGGGCAGTCCGAGTGGTCTTATCCCGTTCTGGGGTTCCCCAAAACCAGCGGGGGATCAGCACTCTCTGTAGGCCGTGGCCGCCGCCATCTTGGGACACCTCGCCGCCTGTACACTTCGGATGGGCCGCTCTTGCAACACGATTTAGTCTTCAGCCAGCGAGTCCCCCGGCTTCTGGAGGTGCTCGGGTACCAGATCCTTTGTGTTGGAAGTACCTGGGAGACTCACGGGCCGTGCAGTAGGCTTGCCGGGCGGGCGAAGAAGCGGAGCTCCGGGCTAGGTGGCCATTACGGAGCTCCCGCGCATGCGCACTCCTTCTATACACTTTTTGATAGTCCCACACAACTGCTATGGCACTCTGCCACTACCAATGGGTATTTACTTATATCTTCATAGATACACATGGAGGTACCACCCACTTTACCGCCTTGGAGATTACTTGGTTTGTGGAACCCTTACCCCCTGTGCGCCCAGCCCGTGTGCCCTGGCATGCCACCTCAGCTCCCGGGACAGACGTATCCAGCGAATCCCCGGACCTTTCTTCGCATGTCCCATGTACATACAAGCCATGTAAGTTTGTTTGGGATAAGGTTATCCTTTCCTTCTACATTTAATTATTTTTTATCCTACTCTCATCAAGCCCTACTATTTTGATTTTTTTGACACTCCCCCTTTTTTATAGACACGATTGAGCATCCGCTCCTGATGAGTGGCCCTAGCCACGAAACGCGTCGAGCTATTGGGATGCAGTCTTGATCATTACTTCATTTATTCCATCATTAGACCTGACATACACTTTAGTATGGCTCAACATTATAGTACCTCTATCCATGGTTTGGTCCTTGGGTTATGTCATCTGTATGTTCATGTATATGGGTTCATACTGCTTTACCATGCTGTATATGTACCGTGTCTAGATATTATATGTCTCACTACTCGACCACTGTATGTGATATGTTTACCCACATATGATTAAACTGTCTACATGATTTTACTATTATCTGTGATTGGTACTCATTTAAAGTCCCCCTGACCGATTCTATTTTGTTCCTTATGTAAAGGAAAAAGTCAGTATAGATGTGCCGTAGATTATAGTTTGTAACATCTGCAAATGGTAATGTAATACATTGTCACACCCATCGATTGCGCATACAGTAGGGCACCAGCCAACCCCATCTGACTACAAGGTCCGTCTTGAATGGCCAGCCCACCCCTCCACCCGGGCACCCCGACATGGGTTCACAATGTGCCCGAGGGGGGCGATGAGCGGCCCGGTAGCCTTCCTCCATGCATCAATCATGCTGCTCTTAGGTGTTGTGGGGGGGTCTTGATTAACAATATAGCTATTCAGAATGGAGCCGGTTAAGCTCCTTAGTGTGGGCTAGTGTATCCCACTGCACGCAAAACCCCAAGGTGCAATCAACATTAGCTACTATACTTTAGCTGTGAATATCAAAGCCAGGGATGAGCCTGAAAAAAAAAGAATTAAACAGACAAACAGACGAACAGTAGTAGACATCCACTGAGGTTTCCAAATGGGTTTAGAATTGAGTTGAGACAAGTGGTCCACACTGATGATTTGAAATCTTGCTGGGTGTCTGAGGAGTGAAGACTGAGGCTGTATGTGTTAGGGAGTGACTGGTAGTCACATCTAGAAGACGTTATAAGGGGGTGCTTCTTTGATCCTTAATCCATGGTTCCCAAGATTTAATACATTTTGAGGTTGTAAGGTTGGCATTAGCGAATGCTGCTTCCATCTGGAAATGCGAGTTTAGTAAGTGTATGAGATCCAATGAGGTAGGGCAAAAAAATATTTAATGCTGCTGATTTAGACCAATTTACACAGAGACCTGAGGTTTCGCCAAAAAGATGGAGTAGCTGTATAACCTTAGGGGTGGACATGAGGGGGGAACTTGGGCACTAGGATTTGAGTATAGGGCTTTTAGGGTTTGCATGAATCTAGGACCAAAGTCCCATCTCTTTAGGACTTCAAAAAGATAAGACCAATCTACTGTGTCAAAGGCTTTTTGCAAGTCGACAGATAAAATATAGCCTTCCCGAGCAGGGCTCCCATCCCAATTTGAATTAAGTAATAACACAATATCCACTGCTCTACGGATCTGGTCGGGACCTTGCCTGCCCGGGATAAAACCTACCTGATCTTTATGGATGTATTGGCCTATGAATTTAGAAAGTCTATTAGCTAAAATTTTTGTCATAATTTTGAGGTCGTTATTTATCAAAGAGATGGGTCTGTAATTGCTGACATCAGAATGATCCTTTCCAGGTTTAGGGATGGCCGACACAAATGCTCTATTGGCATCGCTTTGTAAGACTGTATCATTTCTTAATGAATTGAAGAATTTTGTTAGGTAAGGAGCTCAATTGGGCCAAAGGTTTTGTAATAGCCCGTGGAGAAGCCATCTGGTCCCGGGGCTGAGCCTTTCTTAAGATTTCTGATTACCTCCAGTACCTACCCCTCATTGAAGGGCAATTCTAGAGAAGCCGCATGATCTACCGACAGATTAGGAAGGGTGATGGAATTCAAAAAGGCTTAGAGAGAAGAAGGGGAAGCTGCTTGGCCCTTGTCGTAAAGTTTAGTGTAGAAATTCTGGAAGGTAGACATAATCAGTTTCGGGTTCTGGGTAAGAGTTCCCGAATGATCCCTGACCTTAGGAAAAGAAAAGGAATGACATCTGGGGGACAGCTTAGCAGCCAATTTGGGGCCTATATGGTCTCTTTGCAAGTATGAATTAGCTCTAGACCATTGAATTTGCTTCTCAGCTTTGGTAGTGAGGGCAAGATTCAGGGCTACTCTACCCGCTTCCAGTTGAGTCCAAGAGTGATGTGTCGGATTCTTTTTGTGAGTTCTAGCAAGGACTTGAAAATTCCTTTCCAGATTCTCAATCTCTATTTTCCGCTCTCTTTTTAACCTGACTGATAAGTGGATAATATTTCCCCTAATAACCCCTTTATGTGCTGCCCACAATATTGGTGGAGAAACTTCCCCAGTGTCATTTCTGTGGAAATAATCTTTAAGTTCCTTTTATAACATTACACAGTGTACTTGATTATTCAGGGAGATTTGTTTAGGCGCCAGTGGGGGTTCTTCGCCCCACCAGGTTTGACTTTGATTTGTATTATTACTAGAGAATGATCAGACAGGGGAGAGTCCCTAATGGAGGATTTATTTATTAGGGGAGATAAAGTGGTTGGGACAAAAATGTGGTCTATTCTTGCCATACTCTTATGTGGAGCTGAGTAGTGAGAGTAGTCCCTCACTTTAGGGTTCAATTCCCTCCGAATATCTATAAAACCAATGGAGTAAAGGAGGCTGGCGAGCTTAAGGCTATGTTTTGGAGGCCGGAGAAGGCGGGGGGGTCCAGGGCCTGACTTGTCAAGCATGGGATCGAGGGACAAATTTGAGTCCCCACCCAATATTACTTTCCCCTCGAGGAGGGGTAGGAATACGATTAAATAACTCCTGGAAGAATTTATATTGGCCGGAGTTTGGAGCGTAGTAGGACACGAGCGAATATATCACTCCCCTTATGGACCCTTTCAGGAGAATAAATCTCCCCTCTGGGTCCTTGATTTCCCTCATAAGGGTGAAAGCTAAGTGCTTAGCGAAAAATATTCCCACACCTCTTTTCTTATCTGGCGCGTTTGCCAGAAATAATTGTGGATAACTTGAGTGTATATATTTAGGAACATATTGCTTAGGGAAGTGGGTTTCTTGCAGCATTAGTATATCTAGATGAAGGGTATGGGCGGAATTGAAATATTTTTTCCGTTTCATAGGGGAATTAAGGCCCTGAACGTTATGCGATGCCACTCTCAGAAAAGAAGAAGAATTAACCGACATGGGAACTGTGAAGATATTGATCCACATACCACATTAGGCGAGGATTCACCCAGACTTTAGCAGGCAGGAGGAAGGACCCGTCCAACCAAGAAGCAAGGAGGCTGATACGAGGGGTCTTCTACGAGGTAGACTTTCCTGGTGTCTGAAAGAAGAAGAAAAGAGCAGGAAGATAACAATAGGATATAACAAATGAAATTGAAGACAAACTGAAGCAACCGTCAAAAGGGGGGAGTGGCAAAGACTAGCCACCTCACCCCCCAGGTTCCTGGAAGAGAGGAGATTAGGAAATCCCCTCCCTAGCAGGAAAAGGGACACAAATGTCTGCCTGAACAGCAGAGCAACATCTGACCCAGGGAGTACCATAGAGTAACCTGAAGTCAGAGGGAGGAGCATGGCCTCCTTCCTGGACACTTCTCCAGAGCCAAAGCACAAGTCAAACTGATGGCTTTCCCAGAAGTGACTCATTAACCTGGAACTAAAAATGTAAACAAACTACTTCCCCCGTAGGCTCCAGACCAGGTACGTCGGGGTCAGTAGGATGAACCCTTCAAAACTGTTCTTCTCTGTTTCCATGTCTTAAGGTTCAGACGAAACAAGGGTGAATAGACAGAACCAAAAAAAAACAAACAAAATAATCCTATAACATGTTGCGAAAGGCTGGCAATAAAAAGAGAATTGAACCCAACCTGGGGAACAGCCAGGAGCCGGCTCCCATCCTGCCCCCACAAAATGGGCCAAGCCCGGGGTAGGGCAAGGATGCAAGCCAACCCCTGACCCCCCAAAGAGAAAGCACAAAATGAAAATACGTTTTTAAACATTAGTAGCCAACCGAGCATAAGTCACCCTCCGTAGGGATGTCAGTGTTCAGAGGTCTTTGAAAAATAGAAATCTGACAAGACCAAATTGGGGAACAGAAAAAAAGAAAAGCAGAGCAAAAATCATGGTGGGTGGGAGTCCTTAGCCCTCTTCTTTTGCTGTTTCCACCACATTGGAAGAACGGGACTCTGGGGGGAAGGTCTCTTAGAGGGACCCAAATTCTTGTGATGAGAGGTTGAAATGGAATCCAATGATATGATGTTGAGCTTGATCAGCAGCTGTTCTCCTTCTTGGAATGAGGAAAAGCCGAATTTCTTGCCTTTAAGAATGAAAATCAGGCGGAAGGGGAAGGACCACCAGTATTTGATAGATGATTTATTGAGATTTTCCAGAAGAGGTTTCAGTGATCTTCTTTTCTGTATTGTGGTAGGAGATAGGTCAGCAAAGACCTGAACAGGGTGACCCTGAAAAGAAAGGTTGGGGTTGGATCTAGAGACCTTCATGATCTCCTCTTTAACTCCAAAAAAGTGAGGCTTTACCACAATATCTCTAAGGAGGCCGTGCAACCTCGGTGGTTGAAGAGCTCTATGAGCCCTATCCAGTTCCAGGCGGTGCTTCGGGATACCTGGGATGATCTCCTTAATAAAGTCACTCACTACCGCTCGCACATCTGTGATGTCCTCAGGAATCCCTCAGATTCTAAAGTTGTATCGTCTAGAGCAGGCATCCTCAAACTACGGCCCTCCAGCTGTTGTGGAACTACACATCCCATGAGGCATTGTAAAACTCTGACATTCACAGACATGACTAGGCATGATGGGAATTGTAGTTGCTAAACAACTGGAGGGCCATAGTTTGAGGACCCCTGGTCTAGAGCAATTCTCTAAATCGTCTATTTTGGAGAGAGCCGATTCCAGTTGATCCTGAAGATCCTGAATGCGTGCTGTGTTTTGATTGATTCTGGAAACCGATTGGTCTGTCTTCTGTTCTATTGCGTCTGTTCTAATTCCCAAGCCTTGAAGGTCAGCTTGGATAACTGAGGTAATTTGAGAGGCTGTTTGGGCAAGGCCCTTAGAGAGCATTTTGGAGAATACCTCCATCATCATCTGAAAGTCTGATTGAGGTATTAAAGCTTGGGGAGTAGACGGATCCAAGTGAGGGTTAACTAGACTCTGTTCCTTAAAAGGTGTGGTAATGAGTTCATCCAGAGTCCGCTCCAAGAGCGAGATTGTGGAAGCCGGTGAAAGGATTTGTGCTGATGGTAAAGAACCCGGGGGAGGTCCTGGAGATGGCATGACTTGGGAACCTCCGTCAGACCCGGCCTCCATCTCCTCAATGGTCCCAAGGGTTGGCATGGGACCTGTAGACCCCTGAGGGCCTTTTGGAGCCGTGGCATCAAAGCCCGGTTGGCGAGAAAGGTCCCTTCTGACGGCTCCTGACTAATGCAGCGATTAGGCGAAATCCAGACAAAGTAGGGATAAGGTGGACCCCCCTTACTAGAATGTCCAAGAAATAGTGCGTGGATTATCTTAGATCACAAGTTTGAGAAATGGAAGATAGGCAATCAGGCTGCTGGAGTGGGAATATGAGAGATCACCGCTGATGAAGTGTAAAAAAGACCTGCAGCTTATGTTGAAAGGAGGGCAAGGTTATGAGTTTCAATATTCAGGACCAGAAGTATGCTGCTATATTGGGCCTGTATTCTGGGCTCCACTACAGATTCACCCCCTGGTTATTTCTCATCCAGTCCCGCCAGCTGGGGTACTTCAGATCCCACCAAAGAGTGTCTCTAATGTTTAAAGTGTTTAAAGATTAATAGGAGCCCTCTTTGGTGGACCCCCACAGCCTCCCGTGGTGTAGAGCCCCTGTTGTTTCCATGCTCCACGCGCCGCGCTGAGTGTAGGCCCAAGCCGCGGCCTCAATTTTGGAAGAGCGGCCGGGTGCGAGGAGCTCGATGCGGTCTCGGTGTCCGCTTCTTCCCTGGAGCGTTCCTGTGACTGTCCCCCACTACCCTACCTCACGAGCGGGTCGGCCGCACTCTGCTGCCAGCTATAACGGCTCCGATGGTCCAGGAAAGAGCGGAGCTCCTGGCTTAAGCAGCCGCCATGGGAGCTCCGCGCATGCGCACTCCAGGAATTGTATCTTTCTATTTGCCGCTTGTTTTTTAGGAGTTTTCCCATAAAGGCTCCTGACTTGTTCGCTGAGGAGTAGATCTGGAGCTTGAGAAGGTTGACATAATAGTCAAATTTGTGGTGAACATGCGGGGGATTGGGATTTATCAATATCCAGGACTACTACTGGGAAATCAAACTATCCCAACTGAAACAGTGGTTCAACACTGACAGCCCCCCTATATGGGTCGATATGGAAAGAGCAATCTCTCCCTCTGATCACCTAGTCTCCCTCCTCCTAAGAGATTCCTGGATCCCCTGGAAACGCTCTAAACTCCCCTACACCATAGCTGACTCCATTAGAGCCTGGAGACACCTGCTCAAGGCCCACCCAGACTCCATACAAATACAACTCCCTCCCATCCCAATCCAATCCCTCCCATCATCCATCCCATTCCTCAACGTCAATAACTTAATCTCCGAAGGCCTTGATACGGCCCAAAAATTCTATGATGGCCCTTCCATCAAATCTTGGGATGATCTACATACGCTCCACAACCTTCATCAGAACATCCATTTTAGCTATTCACGCATCACACACTTCCTCTCCAAACACCCCCTCCCCATCATCCACATTCCCCAGAAGGCGTGGGACTTTTTCTTCAATTCCCCCAACCCCAAAACCAGTGGCACATCCCTTTTCTACAGCTTACTCCATAACAAACTCTTATTCACCAAAGACTCTCACATACTAAAATGGGAAAAAGACCTAAACAAACAATACTCCCTTCGTGAGTGGCAAACAGCTATTCGCTCCACATGCAAATTCTCCCACTGCACAGCCCACTGGGAACTCATGTACAAAATCCTTATACGCTGGTACTATACACCAGCAAACATTGCCACATTTGCCCCAGACCTATCCCCACTATGCTGGCGCAACTGTGGCATGACAGGGAACCTTCTCCACATGTTCTGGAGCTGCCCCACCCTCTCCACCTTCTGGACACAGGTCTTCGACCTCATATCTAAAATTAGCCAAAACAACACCATACCAGATAAAGCGTTAGCTACTCTTAATCTTAACATTGACACTTCCCCCCCCATGCTAAAGCCATAATAACACATATACTCCTGGCTGCCAGGTCCGCGATTGCCAGACAATGGAAGAAACCTGACCCCCCCACCCTCTCCCTTGTCATCAACTCCACCAATCAAAATGACATGTTTGAACGTTCGATAGCCACAAATGCACTCAAAAGAGAGGCTTGTGATACCCAGTGGAATCTATGGTCTAACTACATGAACACTAACCCCTCTTCCCAACTGTCCGCACTCATTGAAGCTGTGAGGAGGGATGGGTTTAGTCTCCAGACCATGTGGATAGGAGCGTGTGTGTTTTCAAAAAGAGTAATCGATACTGGAGCGTGATCCGACCAGGTGATCACTCATATGCGTGCATTAGTTATGGATTGGAGAAGATATTTGTCTGTGAGAAACAGGTCGATCCGAGAGTATGAGTCGTGGGAGTAATAGGTATAGTCTCGTTCCGTGTCGTGCAGGCACCTCCACAGGTCATACAGGTCTTCTTTTTGAAGAAGGGAGGCTAGAGCTGAAGGGTGGCGTTTGGAGGGATTAGATGTGTCGAGGGAGGTATCAATGATGTCATTGAAGTCTCCGCAAATGAACAGAGGGTTGGTTCTGAAGGAAGGCAATTCTGATAGTAATTTTTGGTAAAATTTCCCTTGGGCTGCGTTGGGTGCATATATGTTGACTAGGGTGGGGCGTTGGTTTTCAATAGCTGCTGATAGAATTAGGAATCTGTCCTCAACGTCTGCCTCGCAGTGTTGTAGCGTGAACGAGACAGTATCCCTGAATGCTATGAAGCAATGGGGAATTTCTTATGAGAGCATTTTGGTGGATTGTCTTTTGGGAAGTGTGTTTCTTGTATACAGAGCACATCAGCTTTTTGGAGTATGGCTTCTTTCCACATCATATTTCTTTTGAAGGGCGAATTGAGCCCCTTAGCATTAAGGGAGGTAATTTGTAAGGGCATGTTTGGCTAGTGTCTGTCAATGACAGGAACGAGACCAGACCCCCTGCAATGAAAAGTATACAGTTCCAGTTGGGCTCAAATCAACAATGTGCTTCAGAAATAGGGTAATGAGATTTCTTAGTTCCTTGGTATGGGCATTTTTAAGCACATGTGCAGTAGATCGCACCATTGCCATTTGCAATCTATGTCTGAAGTGGGTCAAGCACGGCCAGGACTCCAGCCGCTTAGGGACTACTGTCTTGACAAGACATATGACAACCAGTCATGCAGTCTGTTGGCAAGAGTACCTGAAGAACCCACACCAGAAAACATGGCTGATTCCTCCTTGCTCCTCATCTGGGATCTCAACCCCTACTATACCTGCAGTCCTCTCCAAAACCTGCACTGAGAGGAATGAAAGTGTAGCAATGCGTGCCACAACTAGTACTTGCAGCCAATCTGCTAGCAGTACACCACCAGGTGAATTCAGCAGGCAAATATCCCTATCCCAGTTGCTGAACCATAAAAAGAAATACTGTCCCAGCCATCCACGTGCTCAGTGTCTTCATGCTAGCTTGGCCAAATTGCTAGCACTCCAACTGCTGCCTTTTCAGCTGGTAGACTCTGCCCCCTTTTGTGAATTTGTCGAATGTGCTGTCCCACAGTGGCAGGTTCCCAAAAGACATTTCTTTTCACGTAAGGCCATTCCAGCTCTCTACCGTCATGTGGGAGGCAATGTTTTGTCCTTTTTGGACAGTGCGGTCAGCAGCAGGGTTCATATTACTGCTGACTCATGGTCCAGCAGGCACGGTCAGGGATGGTACCTTTCCTTCACGGCGCACTGGGTAACTCTGCTGGCAGCTGGGAAGGATGCAGAACAGGGTTCAGTTTTGGAAATAGTTCCACCACCACGCCTCCAAAAATCTGGTGGTGATTTTGCCACATCTGCCTCCTCCACCCCCTCCTCTTCTTCTACTTCTGTGGCCTCTTCTGCAGAATTGTCCTCTGAACCTGCAGTGCTCCCTAAGCGTTCAAGTGGCTATGCAAGCAGTCAGGCTAAAAGATGCCATGCGGTGCTTGAGTTAGTCTGTCTTGGGGACAGGAGCCACACTGGGGAAGAGATTCTTTCAGCTCTGCGGGGGCAGGCTCAGAGGTGGTTGACGCCACAGCAACTTGAGCCAGGAATAGTTGTATGCAACAATGGTACCAACCTTCTTTCTGCGCTCCGACTGGGACAATTGACACATGTTCCATGCTTGGCACATGTCTTGAATTTGGTGCTGCAGCTTTTCTTGACCAGGTACCCGGGGTTACCAGATATCCTCAGGCAGGCCAGAAAAGTCTGTGGTCATTTCTGGCGTTCATACAATGCCAGTGCTCGGCTGGCTGACATCCAGCGGGAATTCAACCTGCCCAACAACCGCCTCATTTGTGACATGCCCACCAGGTGGAACTCAACATTGGCAATGCTGCAGTGGCTGCACACACAGCAGAGGGCCATCAATGAGTACCCCTGTGAGCACGGCACCAGGACAGGCTCGAGGGAGCTTAGCTTTTTTCGCCATGTCAGTGGCTAATGATCAAGGATGCATGCACTGTCCTGTCACAATTTGAGGAGGCCACAAGGATGGTGAGCAGCGACAATGCATGCATCAGTGACACTGTCCCACTAATATTCCTTTTGGTGCACATGCTTCGTGGAATCATGCACAGGGCACTTGAGGCAGAACAGAGGGAGGAAGAGGAGGACTTCCTTTCCTCTCAAGGCCCCCTTTATGCAGAGAGCATTCCTGCAGAGCTGCCAAACACACAGGAGGAGGAGGATTGTGTCAGCATGGATGTGTAGTATAATACGCAGTAGTCTTCAAGGGATCATGGTTTTCAGGCCCCAGAAACCCAAGGAGTTGTACGTGGCTGGGAGGAGGTAGTTCCTGATAATGTCATCCTCAGTGATCCAGAGGACACTCATGCCTCCTCAAACTTACGCTGCATGGGCTCTCTGATTCTGAAAAGCCTGCAAAAAGACCCTAGGATTTGTGGTATCAAGGAGAGGGATCATTAATGGCTGGCGACCCTTCTTGGTCCATGTTACAAGGGTAAAGTTGCAGAACTCATCCTGCCTGCGCAGAGGGTGGAGAGGATGAAACATCTTCAGGATACCTTGAAGAAAAGTTTGTACAACACCTTTCCAGACCCTGGGAGGCTACCATGTCCTGCTTCTGGCCCCGGACAATGTATTTCTGAAGCTTCGGTCGTTCAGAGGCAGAGTGGTGGAGAAGCTGGCCGTCTGAGCGATGCCTTTAAAAATTTTTTTAGTCCTCAGAACCAAGGCCTGATAGGTTCAAGCAACCATCATCAGCGTCTGCATTATATGGTGCAGGAATATATAGGGGCAAGAGCAGACTTGGAGACCTTTCCAACTGAGCATCCACTTAGTTACTGGGTCTTGTGGATGGACCATTGGCAGGAACTTGCTCAATATGCAATTGAGCTACTGGCCTGTCCTGCATCCAGCGTGATTTTTGAACGGACATTCAGTGCTGCTGGAGGGTTTGTAACGGATCAAAGAGTGTGCCTGTCCACAGACTCGGTTGATAGGCTCAGATTTATAAGAATGAATCAGTCCTGGATCAGTAGCTATCAAGCCCCTGATACTGATGCAACTGATTAAATTTGCTAGGGATCTGGGATCCCTTGAAGGCTGCCACTGCTCCTATTCCTCCTGTCCATAATCTAGAACTATATTTTGTATTTAGGGCACCACCAACACCCAAGGCCCATTTTTTCTGCACCTGATTTACAGGGGCATACCATAACAATTTTTAAAATAATTTACAACGTCAGGCCCAGCTCCTCCGTCCAATAAGAGTAACTGCAAGGGGTTACAGTGTTCTGGCAACGCCAACACCCAAGGCCCAATTTTTTGCCATCTGTTTGACTGGGGGCTTTTGTCACAATTTGTAAACAAATTTACAACATCAGGCCCAGTTCCTCCGTCCAACAAGAGTAACTGCAAGGGGTTACAGTGTTCTGCAACCACCAGCACCCAAGGCCTAATTTATCACCATCTGTTTGACTGGGGGATTTTATCACAATTTGTCAACTAATTTACAACAGCTGGGCCCGCACCAAAATTAAAAATAAAATGATGTGGGGTCCCCCCCAAAATCCTATCCAGGCCCTTCAGGTCTGGTATGGAATTTAAGGGGAACCCCGGGCCAAAATGTTTTTAAAAAATGACGTGGGGTCCCCCCCAGCATCCAAACTGGGCCCTGCAGGTCTGGTATGGATTTTAAGGGGAATCCCACACCAAATTTTTTAAAAAATGGCGTGGGATCCCCCTCAAAATCCAAACCAGACCCTTATCCCAGCATGCAGCCCTGGCATGGCAGGAGGGGGTGGGGGTGAGCAAGCGCCCCCCCTCCGAACCATACCAGGCCACCTGCCCTCAACATGGGGAGGATACTCTGAGTTTGCCCCCAAAGCACCTTGTCCCATGTTGATGGGGAGAAGGGCCTCATCCCCACAACCCTTGCCGGTGGTTGTGGGGGTCTGAGGGCAGGGTCTTATCAGAATCTGGAAGCCCTCTTTAATAATGGAGCACCCAGATCCTGACCCTCCCCCTATGTGAATAGGTATGGGGTATATTGTACCCCTACCCATTCACCAAAAAAGGAGTGTAGTGTTAAAAAAACAAGAGTCAGTTTTTGACAAGTTCTTTATTGTGTAAAATAGCTCTTTTCTTCTTTCTTTTTTCTTCTATCTTCCTCCATCTTCTCCTGGCCCGGTCCTTCTTCTGGTCTTCTGCTTCTTCTTTTAGTCTTCTTGCTTCCTCTCTTCTTCTTCAATCTTCATCTTCTTCTTCTTTCACTGCCGCCGCTCTCCCCGCTACTGTCGTCCAGCCCCTGTGCATCTCCCGGAATGGGCGGTCTTCACAATGACAGTACTTTTATAAGAAGGGGCGGGGCCACCCAGTGACATAACACTTTTGACGTCATGCGATGTCAGAGGGGGCAGGTCACCCATTTACGTCACTGGGTGGCCCTGTCCCTTCTTATAAAAGAACTGTCATTGTGAAGACCACCCATTCTGGGAGACGTGCAGGGGTGGGACTGCAGCAGCGGGGAGAGCGGCAGCGGTGGAAGAAGAAGATGAAGATTGAAGATGAAGATAGGAAGCAAGAAGACTAAAAGAAGAAGCAGAAGACCAGAAGAAGGACCGGGCCAGGAGAAGATGGAGGAAGAAAGAAGAAAAGAGCTATTTTACACAATAAAGGACTTGTC
>BLSH010437925.1:3731-13755 GCA_018402905.1 Glandirana rugosa
GTAGGGTCCTGGGGAGAGACGACGGTAGGGTCCTGGTGAGAGACGACGGTAGGGTCCTGGTGAGAGACGACGGTAGGGTCCTCCTGGGATGGCAGCAGAGAGGGGTCCTGGGATGGCAGCAGAGAGGGGTCCCTGAGATGATAGCAGAGAGGGGGCCCTGTGATGGCAGCAGAGAGGGGGCCCTGTGATGGCAGTAGAGATGGGGCCCTGGGATGGCAGCAGAGATGGGGCCCTGGGATGAGAGCAGAGGGGGGGCCCTGGGATGGCAACAGAGAGGGGGCCCTGGGATGGCAGCAGAGAGGGGTCCTGGGATGACAGCAGAGAGAGGTCCTGAGGTGGCAGCAGAGGGGGGTCCTGGGATGAGTGGCAAGCATTGGGGTGTAAGAGGATATGTGCTGGGGAGTGCTTTTGGAGGGAAGAGGAATTGTGCTGGTCGTCAAATGTGAAATCCCCCCACATCACCCCACCCCCCCACTAGCACAATATCTCTCCCCTGCAAAAGCACTCCCCAGCACTTCTCCGTGTGTGCATCCTGCCCCCCCTTCCTTGTTACTGTGTCCTACTCCCCTATCAACCAAACTATTCACAGACCTCAGATGTTCAGAGCGGCTGTTGCAGTGAATTTCTCTCTCTCCTCCCGGCTCCTCCTCCTGTCTGTATACATCGGAGCCGAGCAGCAGGATCCTCTGTGTAATATGCAGGCTCAGTGGGGAGAGATGCTGGTGTCAGCTGTTACAGAGGGACGATCGCTGTGTGGGGGACCCGGGCACCCTGCAACAGATGTGGGGAAGGTGTCCTGAGTGCCCACGCTAACGTGCCCCTGTCAGGCCAGGTTCCCAGAGCTCAGTGATGGAACTTGTTCTGGCACTGGGCTCCAGGATCAGCACAGATTCCTTGGGACTGAAGTACCAGGAGCCTCTCATGCCCCCAAGAAGCCCCCTACTGGCCAAGGGCCCTCAGGCAGTGTCCGAGTGCCCTAATGGTCAGTCCGCCCCTGTTTGGGGTGTCATTTTTGCTATGTGCATGCTATGTGTTAGAAATATCTTATAAATGGACAACTTTGTGTAAAAAAAAAATGCGTCTTCATTTTCTTTACACATTTTCCAAAAACTTCTGGAAAAAAAGGACACATTCAAAAGACTCATTATGACTTCTGGTTCCGGCTCCGCATGGAGTATCAGCACTCCATGCTAGTCCTGCCCTACAGCCACAAATCAGCTTGAAAAGCCAGCCCAGATCACTCATTGTTCAGCAACACTGCCCGGACAACGCCAGCAGTATCCCATCGTACCGACGAATGGATCCATTAGTGGAAAAAGGTGAGCGGCCAGCATAAAACGATCGTTCCAGAGATGACCGCAATGGAGGTGAGCGGCCAACATGCACCCTCCCAATCACACACTGAAGCGGAGTCCCACGACCGGATAGCTCAGGCGTTCGCAGCCATTCTTGTACCCACAATCACAACCACCATAGAGAAAGCTGTGAACGCAGGGATGCAGCTTATTAAAAGAGCTCAGTGAACACAAGGCCCATTTAATTGAAGCTTAGAGCAGGATTGCCAATGTGGAGGAGGAACTCTACCAGCTTCAAGGGGCTGAACAGGCCCAAACAAAAACTAACCAATATGTCCTTCAAAAGTTAGATGACCTTGAAAATAGGTCAAGAAGGAGTAACCTACGCTTCATAGGGGTCCCTCCAACAGAACGCCTTCATGGAGTTTTGCGCCAAGTGCGTACCAGAAGCCCTGGGTTTACCAAGACCATGTATGGTGGAAAGAGCTCACTGCATCCGAGACATGCAATCCAACCGCTCTACTCCCCGGACCATTATCGCTAAATACTTGAATTATGCCGATAAGGCTGACATAATGCAAAGATATAGACAGTCTAGATCCTTGATTATTGACGGGGTCAAAATCCTCATTTTTGCAGATTATTCTCTTGAAGTGTCCAAAAAGAGGAAAGCGTTCCAGCAAGTCTGCTCAATTCTTCACCAACGCCAAATGAAATTTTTGCTAGCCTTTCCGGCCACTCTGTGACTCAAGTCTCCCAGTGGAGAACAGCTTACCTTCCAGGAACTGCAAGAAGCGGAGAAATACCTGCGTTCCATCACCAATGACCAGTACTCCACTTTGCCTACCAAGGCTACCCCCTTAACCAGGCCTCTTGACCAGCTCAGTTCCCAGGAAGGATTTGCCTAAGTGTCTCAAACCTTCCAGATCCCAATACTCGCTGACAAACGCATCCCCAGCATTACAAGCCATACCCAAATTACTCCTATTGGACTCGTCCCATCCGGCTTCAGGACTCACGTTTCTTAGTCACACCAGGGTATGGTATTTAAACCCGCTGTTCCTGCGGACATTTGTTCTTCAACATGCCTTCTTCCGCTCGGGCCTGACCATAGGTGGGTTTCCCCTCACTACCCAGCGATTGACACACCTTGTCTTCCCGCAGGGGACCGCCCAGATCCTATAAGGGCACTGTTAAAATTTCTGCTCTACGGCTGGTGGTGAGGAGCAATTACTGCCTGTAAACCCATGCGGAAAAAAGCGAAGTTCAGTACTGTTGCACTTAGTTATTGCACTGTTATAATTGTTCTGAGCATTCTGTACCTCCCTCCCTCTTCCTCTCATATATCAACACCCACTCCCCAATTCACCTGCCTGCTCACTTATAGTGGTGTTCTCTTGCTTTCCAGTCTTTGTCCTAACCGCTTTAACTCCTCTACCAGGCACACACTCCGGGCACCCGCTCTTCATCTCCACATCTAGCTCACATCGATTTTCCCGCATTACCTATATGAGGTGTATCTCTTGGAATGTGAAGGGTCTTATATCTCCCATTAAGCAGATGAAAATCCTGAGACATCTGAAGGGATATTGCTCTCCTACAGGAGACACACCTGACACAACCAGATTTTCACCACTTACAAAAGCTGTGGGTGGGCTCAGCCATAGGGTCTGATGCTGTCGACCACTAAGCAGGGGTCATAATATTGATTATAAGAATCTCCCTTACGAATTCATATTGGAAAACTCGGACATTCAAGGTCGTCTATTGACAATTCACATCCGCATATTCAACAAGGATCTCAAACGTATATGCTCCCAACAACCCCGGGCCCGCTTTCTTCACAGATATGACTTCCAGATTAACGAAAGACCCCCATATCCCTCATATAGTAGAAGGAGACTTCAACTCTACCTTTCATATAGCAGACGACAGATCCCGCCCCCTGAAAACACATTGTAAATCACACAACCTGGAACCCACACTCTTAGCTTCCACCATGGACTCCCTACACATGACCGATCCCTGGCGATTACTCCATCCCCTGGACAAAGAATTCACCTACTCCAATCCTCATAATATCTTTACGAGGATAGACTACTTTTTTCTGTACAGATACCCTAGTTCCACTAGTCTCAGAAGCCAAAATTCATCAGATTGGAATCTCAGATCATGCCCCTATTTCGCTCTCCTTTCACGGATCCATGTCACAACCAAAAATCAATATCTGGAGATTCCCGATTACCTACACAATAACGCAGACTTCCAGAAATACATGCACACGGCTTGGACGGAATACACTGAGACTAACTCCTCTCATTCAGATAACCCTAATCTATTATGGGACGCGGGGAAGGTCTTCCTCAGAGGGAAAATAATTTCCTACGCAGCTACCTTCAAAAAACACCCCTGTCCAAGCTTAAATTGGCCAGCTCTCGACTTAAACTAGCAGAGAGAAATTTATCCACCAATGACTCCCCCCAAAACCAGGCAGAATGGAAAGAGGCCAAGACTGACTTTGATTCTTGGGCGGAGTCGATGGAAATGTCAAAGAGGTCCCAACTAGAGGCCCAGTTCTACAAGTACGGTAACAAATCTGGCAAATTTCTATATAAAATCAAGCCATGACGAGATTCTATGAATGCTTATATGCTCCCGACCAAACAGACGATGCTCTAGCCCAGAGTTTACTTGATAAACTGCAACTCCCCTTGATCTCTCCGTCAGACCTTGAACAACTCAATGCCCCCATCTCCAACTCTGAGATTTTATTTGCTATCAAACACCTAGCTCCCAATAAAGCCCCAGGACCAGATGGGTTCACGGGTGAATTTTACAAAACCCTGTGCACATTACTGGTACCCACACTTATGGAGGTCTATAATGGTATCTGGAGGGGAGGCCCCTACCTTCCCTCCGGCAACCGAGCACTTATAAAGCTACTGTCCAAAAAAAGGAAAAGATCCCTTAGAGCCCGGCTCTTACCGACCCATCTCACTACTAAATTTAGATGTTAAGATTTTATCTAAAATAATAGCCACCAGACTGGCCTCTATCCTTCCTTCCTTGATACAACCGGCGCAATCTGGTTTTGTCAAGGGCAGGACAGCCTCTTTGAACATTTGCAAGATTCTCATGGTCCTAAACCATGCTGATAAACATAGAGGGGGGGCTTTGTCATCATCACCCTGGACGCGGAGAAAGCTTTCGATAATGTCAGTTTCCAGTGGCTTTTTCAGGTCTTGGGACAGATGGGATTTTCGGGCCCATTTGTCCACTTGATCCGGGCCATGTACTTAGCTCCCGTGGCCAGGTTGGTGGTGGCTGGTCTACTCTCAGAGGAATTCAAACTTTTCAAAGGTACCAGACAGGGGTGCCCCCTGTCTCCCCTCCTGTTTAACTTAGCGATCAAACCACTGTCCAGATATCTTAACACCATAGCTCCATTACATGGAATCAAAATTGGGTACCACTAATTACGTTTTGCCATTTTTGCGGACGTGTCCTCATATTCTCGGCGGACCCCGCGAAAGACATGCCCACTATTGCACAAATCTTCAACGACTTCAAACTTTACTCCGGGCTGCGGATCAACTACAGTAAAAGTGAAGTACACCCCATAGGCCCTAACACTCATAGACCCTGGGCTTCACAGTCTTTATTTCCATTTGCTAAATCTCACATTACCTATTTGGGCATCAGAATTGGCAACACCACCTCCACCCTCTACTCTCTAAATTTTCCTCCTTTATTTACCAAAATAGCCGAAGAACTGGAGAACTGGATGAACCTGCCTCTGTCTTTACTGGGGAGATGTCACTTATTCAAAATGGTCAGTTTTGCTCTTCTGTTATACTCTGCAAACAATTCCTCTGTTGCTTAAACATAAAGATTTTCAAACTCTAAAGAAGATGATTACTAAATTTATATGGCAGCGAAGGAGACCTCATATTGCATTGCCCAAACTGCATCTCCCCAGGATGCTTTCCAAATATCAGGCTATATAATCTAACATGTTTGCTGCGACTTGGGTTGCACTGGTCTAAAGAAGCATCCAGATACGCCAATTTTGATTTAGAAGAAGCAATGACCCGTCCTTTCTCCTTGAGGGCCCTCCTTCACGCTCCCTGGAAGTCGCTGATCCCTTACCTCCAACACAACCCACTACTTCGGGACACAGCCATAGCCTGGAAAGAGGTTCATAACCTGCTTAATCTTCCTGCACATATCTCCAAGCGCCTCCCTATTCGAGGGAACCCAAACTTCCCCCCCAGGCACCCTGCACCAAGCCTTTACCATTTGGCAGGAACAAGGCCTTACTACCTTCACATCACTTGGCAACCCAGACACCGGCCAAGTGAAACCTTTCTCCACTATAGCTAGAGAATTCTCCCTGCCACAAAAACACATCTTTTACTATTGGCAGTGTGCACAACATATACACGGATTATGCAAGGACAGTTCCAAGAGATTCCAGTCCTCCTTTCTCTTCATCTTCTGCCAAGAACTGGGGAAAAGACTTCCAAGATCCTAACCTTTTGGACAAAATCATACAGGGATGCCACAAAACACTAAAATTGATACCCTGCGAGCAATGGAGGGAAACGCAGTTAAAAATAATCCACCGGGCTTACATCCCATTTCTTTGGGATAGACATAATACTACTTCTATGTCTTGCCCCCATTGTACTCAACCAAGACCATCTTTGACCCACTGTTTCTGGTTGTGTTCCTTCATTTCCATTTTCTGGGACAAAACTATCGAATTTATCTGCAACATCACTCTGCTACAAATTCCAAAAGATCCCTTTCTTCTAATCTTCGGCTACTGGGATAAGCAGTTACTGTCCTGGTCATCTGCTTTGACCCCCCCCCCCCCCACACACGCACACAAAGATTGGATCCTCTTATGTCTCTTTGCAGCAAGGAGAACAATCCTAAAGCATTGGACATCTACCTATAGCCCGACCACATCACGGGTAAAACAAGAGCTGATAATCCAACTTCACAAGGAAAGGATAACGACGGACATTAACCTCCCATATGCAGCACAGCACTTTCACAAACATTGGAAAGCCTTTGCAGACTATATTTGGTCCCCATCAACAACAAATTATACCTGATTATACTCCCGCGGTCTAAAGACAACTCTGGACTAGTCTGCGAACAACCCTGGGTAGCAATTTTGACACAAGTTGTTTGCAGCCCCCCCCCCCCCCCCCATTTTTATCCCCCCCCCTTTTTCTTCTGCAGGAAAATCATCCAATTCTCCAAATGCTTAGCCTAGCATATTTTATGTAATATTACCCTTAGTGTGTCTATTGGCACATGTATGGTCATTAGATGCTATTACCAATTGTACCCATAACAGCAAGGAGTATTTGGAAGTTCTCTATTTGTTTAACTTGAGACACATTGATATTATCCTGTACTGTATCAAAATTTTCAATAAAATCATATAAAAAAAAAGAAAAAATTATGCCTCATAGAAAATACATGGAATGCTTACTTTCCAAAATGGGTGTTTACATCCTGGTGCTCCAAGACCTTCAAAAGCGTAATAGGTAGTCTAGAAATGAGATGTGTCATTTATGTCCCTAGAACACCTGACGGTGCTCCCTGCATGTTCTGCCTCTGTATGTGACCAGGCTGTGTAAAAGTCTCACACATATGGTATCGCCATACTCAGGAGGAGTAGCTGAATGTATTTTGGGGTGTAATTGGAAGTATGCATATGCTGTGTGTGAGAAATAACTTGTTAATATGACAATTTTGTGGAAAAAAATAAAATAAATTCTTAATTTTTGAAAAGAAATGTGGTAAAAAGTTACAACTTCAAAAAACTCACCATACCTCTTACTAAATACCTTGGGATGTCTACTTTCCAAAAAGGGGTCATTTGGGAGTATTTGTACTTTTCTGGCTTGTTAGTGTTTTAAGAAATGAGATTGGCCGTCAGTACATCAGGTGTGATCAATTTTCAATGACTGGCACCATAGCTTGTAGACTCTATAACTTTCGAAAAGACCAAATAATATACACTGATTTTGGTTATTTTTACCACAGATAGGTAGCAGTATAGGTTTTGGCCAAAATGTATGAAGAAAAATTACAGAAACAAAGAAAAATGCATTTTATTTACAAAATTGTCAGTATTTTTTCATTTATAGTGCAAAAAATAAAAACCCCAGTGGTGATTACATATCACCAAAAAAAGCTCTGTTTGTGTGAAAAAGGATAAAAATTTTATATGGGTAGTGGGTACAGTGTTGCATGAATGAGTAATTTTCATTCAACGTGTGAGAGTGCTGAAAGCTGAAAATGGTCTGGTTTAAAAGGGGGTTTAGGTGCCCAGTGGGCAAGTGGTTAAACACTTCAGCCCCGGAAGAATTTCCCACGTTAGGACCAGAGCACTTTTAGCAATTCAGCAATGCGTCTCTTTAACTGACAATTGCATGGTCAAACAAAATTGGCATCTTTTTTCCCACAAATAGAGCTTTCTTTTGGTGGTATTTGATCACCTCTGCATCATTTCTGATCACCGCTATAAACAAAAGAAGAGCGACCATTTTGCATAAAAAAACATTTCTTACTTTATGCTAAAATACATATCCAAAAAAAATATATAAATAAACAAATGTATTCATCAGTTTTGGCCGATTTATATTCTTCTACATATTTGTGGTAACAAAAACCGCAATCAGCGTTTTTTGATTGCGTTGCCGCCGTGTTTACGAACGATGAGAATTCATTTATGGGGTTTTTATTTATTTATTTATTTTTACTAGTAATGGCGGCAAACTGCGATTTTTATCGGGACTGTAATATTGTGGCGGACATTTTGATAATTTTTTGGGACCAATGACATTTATAAAGCGATCAGAAATTTAAATAGCCACTGATTACTGTATAAATGTCATTGGCAGGGAAGGGGTTAACCTGGGGGGGCGCTCTAGGGGTTAACTGTGTTCCCTATGTGTGTTCTAACTGTATGGGGGCTGGGCTGCCAGGGACATGACAGATCTAACTGATCCCAAGTACAGGGATCATTAAATCTGTCATGTCCCACCTCACAGAACGGGAAACCGCAGTGTTTACATTGGCAGTTCCCCATGCTAGTTCTGCCACAGGGGATCGCGGGTTGCCAGCAGACAACGAGTCCGCCCGACTTGCGGGCACGCTCACGGAGCGCACGCCGTCGACGCCCTGCACTCACCCACAAATCTTGCATGCACGAGCCGTCGTTTATAGGCGGCGATTCGTGCTACAGAGCCACTCTGCCGCAGTAAATAGTCAACACACGGTTGGGAACTGGTTAAGGACTGATGCTGACAGAAATTTAAAAACTATAACAAAAATAAAAAAGGAGAACACAATTTAAAAAAAATGGGCAGGAGACAAAAAAAAAGATGCAAAAAATCCACGCAGCAACCAAAAAAAAAGGTATACAGCACTAAATGTAATGTAATGCTGGGTTACACACTATACTGACACACAATTCTCACACACCATACTAACAATAAACTAACTCTCCACACTCAGAGTCACAATAAGTTAACACACTAACTGCTAGTAGCAAATTGAGCCATGCTCTATCTATCTCTACTCCAACACACTGCAAGAGCTGTAGTAGAAAGTTGGGGAAGTTAGCTTTTATAGTGAGGGACAGGACTATGAGTACTGAGCCATGATTGGAGAAAGTAATCACCACTTTGGGCACTCACAGCTCTGACAGTGCTAATTGGTGAAGCCTTGTACTTGACCAGCAGTCAGGTGCAAGGCTTCATCCAATTAGGGCCCTAGAATACACTGTGAAGCACGCAGTGCAATGGGGGGTGCTCAGCGGGTGAACATCCCACTGAACTACCCACAAATTCAGATGTACACCGAACGGTCAAACAGGCAAAGTTCGGACCAAACTTATGCTCAGGTCAAACTGTCTATGTCTAGTGTTGAGCTACTTACTCAACCCCCCAGACTAGTGGGCACCCATTAGAGTAGACTTGGGCAGAGTGATTCTTTTTAGTGATTCGAATCATTTGAATCAGTTCAGTGAAATGATTTGAATCACTGAATCGACTCACGACTCATTTCCTCCAAGCTAAAATTAAGACTCATGAACTTCAGTCCTGTGGATACACTCAGTCAGTAAAGTCAACATATTAGATGTTAAATAACTTTATTTTGCTGCAATAACTGTTCTCTGCAATACAGAAAAAAAGAAGAAAAAAAAAACCATACCTTGAATTATACAAAAACCATTAAAAAATAAAGTTTAAATGGATCCTGACCTGAAGCACTGCTGTGCAAATCATATGCGATGTCTATGCAATGCAAATTCCGCCATACAGATCCGTATGGCTGAATTCGCATCACATTCGGACCAAAGTTGTGCAGGACCCTTTTTTTGGCCTGCACCAGAATTGGATTGCATACGTTTTCACACTCATGCGTTCTGATTCCAGTCTGAATTGACAGTTTGCACTGCGATATGCGAACTGATATGGGGTGTCATTAATTTTTTTTTTTTATTGTAATTCCTTTATTGAACCATAGGTTGCATTATACATAACAGACCAAGAGTATTTCAGGGTGTCATTAACTTTGTATTGGCACTCCCAGCGGTTTGCATAAGGCAGTGTGTGAACTGCCTGCGAATCAGGTGCAATGCGGGAACGCAGTGGATTTGCAGGGTTTACCACATAATCACCCCAATTGTGAACAGAGCC
>BLSH010437925.1:14552-29206 GCA_018402905.1 Glandirana rugosa
TATTGAGGACTTAGTCACTTACTAAGCACTCGGTTGGATATTGAGGACTTAGTCACTTGGCTCACGAATCATTCACTGATTCAGGAGTTATATGTTGGCTCACACAGCTCATGTTACAAAACAGAATGTTGATACTTAGGCTCCATGCACACTGTATCTCAAAAACGACAGTTTTTGGTCGTTTTGGCGTTTTTTTAACAGCCCAAAAACTCCCCTTTATTTTATCCTATGTGTCCATGCACACATGGTCGTTTATTGTCTTTTATCAGCAGTGGCGTTTTTGGGCTGTTATCTGAACGCCCTGAATTGGCGTTCAAAAGTCGTTCTCCTGACCACAAAAAACGCCACACGCTGGTAAACGCCGCTATATCGGCGTCTGGCGTTTTTTGCAGTCAATGGAAGCCAATGAAGTAAAAAAAAAAAAGCCAAAAAAATGCCGACGCCGAAAAACGCAGCTAAACGCTGCTTACAAAACACTGCAAATAGAACGTTTTGTGAGCAGCGTCTCCTGCCCGACGCTGAAAGAGCCCTATAGCGTCCAGTGTGCATGGAGCCTTAATGTTGATACTTGTGTGCTCTGAGTCAGTTAAACTCAGGAGTTATATGTTGGCTCACACAGCTCACGAATCACTCACTGATTCAGGAGTTATAGGTTGGCTCACACAGCTCATGTTACAAAACACAATGTTGATACCTGTGTGCTCTCTCTCTTTCTTTCACAGACTGGACTGGCTGCTGCCTGCCTCACACACAGACATCATACAAAAGAGAATCTTGTCTGCTCTGTAATTTATTTGGAGACTTGATGGCTCACACAGCTCATCCTGTTATAGCTCTGTGTGCAAATCATGAGCTCAGGCTGCTGCTTTCAGCTCCTTCCCTACTTATCCTGGAAGGGGAGGATCTTTGACAGTGAGTTGAATCTGATTCACTTTCATGATTCAACTCATTCAAACTCTGCAGTGAGTTGAGTCACTGATTCGATTCAGTGATTCACTAGCCAAGCCTACATTAGAGCCACTGACAGCCTCCTCAAGACTGCATCTCCATTTTCCACCTGACTGCCCCTGCTGGCATGGCCCATGTCTATTTATGGGGTAGTCTCAGTTCCCTGTCAGCCCACTTCCGGGGATTGGCTGAAGCCAGATAAATATTCAAGGCATCTTCTCCTAACCACTGCCCTCTAATTCTAGAAGATTCTCCAACCTTCTAGAGCTGCTAGGATGTCTCATCCAGCCCTGAACTCTAATGAACCTTGACCCAATTAAGACTCACCAGCTTAACATGTGAGTCAGAGTATGGTTTGCCTACACTAACTATAGAACACGCTAGAGGGTGCTACAGAAGAATAAAGTCCTCTAATGCCAAGTGTCCCCCCATGTGAATGTAGAATCCCATTGTAAATATGGAATATCTGCCAATATAGTACTTTTATCTTTAATATATCCCAGAAGTCTCAGCACTAAAGGCAATAAATGTATATCCACCCCTCCCCCCTATATTCTCTAAAAGGGAGCCTATTCCTGCTATAATCTGGTGACCTTCAAATGGGAACTCATGATTTGTGGACTTTAGGAAGGAGATGGAATATTGGGGTCACTGGGGTATCCACTATCAGAAATTCACCCAGTTTTGTTTCATTAAACCTCCAGATCTTTTCCTTTTATATATCAATTTCTAAACCACTGTCTGAGACACTGTGTGAGGTCCTGCTTAGTAACTGGGTACAAAAGGGGGTGACTGAGCTGTCACAGTGCCCCCTCTTTATACTGTGTAGACATAAGAACTACAACAGCTTCACCTTTATCAGCTTCCTCAATAACACGATCTTTCCTCTGTATAACATTCTGTATATCCTGATGTTCCACTTTCACTTAATATGAATAATTCCTCATCATCTTATAAAATAATAGTATGTGTTTATATTTATCAATGCAGGTTGGGTTGGTGTGGCATAACTTCCTCCTGCTGTGATGATCTCCTAATATACTCTCATGTGTCTGGATTTGTCTCTGCAGGTTGAATAGCTGTGGTTTGACTTCCTCCTGCTGTGATGATCTCAGTTCCATTCTTATCACTAACCAATCCCTCACCACACTGGATATATCACAGAATGATCTGCAAGACTCTGGAATAAAACTTCTATGTGAGGGGTTCAGACATCTTGGCTGTACTCTGCAGAGGCTGAGGTGAGTCCTTTCTGCCATAAAAAGTCCCGAGGCTTCCTCTGTACTGGCTCTGGGGAGTGAGGGCCTATCACCCTTCTCTGTTCCTAGTGAGGGTTCTGTTCAGATATGAAGGTCGTATCCTATGGACATAAACCCCTCCGGAGTCCCCCCACAACCACATATTATACTATGTAGAGCTGGGCAGTCAGCTTCATCTTATTGTGTTTTGTTCCTTTCTTTGGATTTCCTCATTACAATCTATTTATCCATAAAATGAGCAGAGCTCTCCTCTGGTGAGGATCATCCTCCTTACAGTATATTCTCCTTCTGGAGGTTTTTGCCTGTTTTTGAATTTCAGTTTTTCTGAGTGATATCAACAAGAAAGTGGACTTTGTGTCTCATGTCTGTCTGCGCTATAAATTCTATCTGCAGATGTCTGACATCATCAAAGACTTATGGTTCATTTCCTAACCAAGTTTTGCCTTGAGTCCCCACCATGTCAGGCCTTGTCTGCTCCTGTACAATATGTGCTCCTCATTTCTCTGTGCGGATCTCAGTAAGGCCCCTTTCACACTGGGACCGCCCGAGCTTCAGCGGTAAACCGCCGCTAATTTAGCGGTGATCTACCGCTGTAATAGCAGCGCTATGGCGCCGCTATTCGGGCGGCAGCACGGCACTTTTAACCCCCCCACAACGGGTTAAACAGGGGTTAAAAGTGCCAGCGCTCTGCGCTCCCGGAGTGGTGTACAGCCTCTACGGGACCGCTGCTCATTCAGTTTAATGGCAGGAGCGGTGGAGGAGCGGTGAATACACCACTCCCCACATTCCTGAAAAATCATGCTTGCATGATTTTCTTCAGCGCTGCGCTAGCGCAACGCCTCAGTCTGAAAGCATCCATAGAGATGCATGACAATAATATTTAGAGCGTTATTGCAGCGGTAATTTTAGCGCTTTACCGCTGTAATAACACCCCAGTGTGAAAGGGGCCTAATGGTATGAGGGACATTTTACTCCAGAGATATGCTTTCTATAGAAGAAATATTTACACCCCTCCCCCTTCCATGGATCATCATAAGGGGATTTTACCGATTTTTCTCACCTTGATGATGGAATCCCATTGGCCTTTTCCATTTTCTATTAGTTTTACAATGATCATTCCCTGAAGCCTGTTACACACTATCAGTTTTTTTTTCATTCAACCCATTCATTCATGTAAAAAAAAAAAAAAAAATTATAAAAAAAAAAAAAATTAAAAATAAATAAATAAATAAAAAGGGGCAGACTCGATGGACTACTCAGTCTTTTTCTGCCGTCACTTTTCTATGTTTCTAACCCAGTGGGTTAAATGAAGAAAACTGACAGCTCAGGTCAGAGCCACTGTACTAACAATCTGATGTTAGTACAGTGATCTTCCCTGCTGAGCTGTTATGTTCTGACAGCACATTGAATCAGCCGATGCCACCTGGCATTTGGCCCGTGTGTAATAGGCTTAAGGCTTCATGCGCACAGGACTTTAAAAAAATGTCCAAAAAACGTCAGTAGCTTATCAGTGATTTTTTCAGCTTTTACCAACGTTTTATTACCTGTGTTATTGCCCTTTTTTTGCATTTTTAAAGGGCCAGCGGTTTTTTTTTTTTTTTTTCAATTGGTCTAAAACTTCCAAAAACATTGGGGATCGATGTTTTTGAGTGTTTTTGGGCGTTTGAACGTTTTTACAGCTGAAAAACGTCTCTCAGAACCTTCTGGTCTTGGGTTTTTTTACAGCTCAAAAACGTCACTGCAAAAAACAGTTGATAACAGCCTATGCGTGCATGGACACATAGGATAACATGATGGAGGGTTTATTGACTGTAGAAAAAAAACATCTGCAGCTAAAAACAGCTGCTGTAAAACAGTCCTGTGTGCATGAGGCCTAAGAGTTTTTGGTTATTTCCCTAATATACTATCATGTGTTTGTATTTGTCTCTGCAGGTTGGGTAACTGTGGTGCGACTTCCTCCTGCTGTGTTGATCTCCATTCCATTCTCATCACTAACCAATCCCTCACCAGCCTGGATTTATCATGCAATAATCTGGAAGACTCTGGAATAAAACTTCTATGTGAGGGGCTCAGACATCCTGGCTGTACTCTGCAGTGGCTGATGTGAGTCCTTTCTGCCATAAAAAGTCCCAAGGCATTCTCTGTCCTGACTCTGGGCAGTGGGTGCCTATCTCCCCCTCTCTGCTCCTGATGGGAGTTCTGTTAAAGCGGTAGTAAACCCATGCATTTAACAGGTTAAAAACCAGTCACATTTCCGGCACGTGCCGGAAATGTAACACTCCCATTGGTTGTGCTCTAAACCATACTGTCAAACCATCCAATGGCTGCTGTCATAGCCAATCACATGTGCAGCATCATGGCAGTTGTAGATTAAACAGAGGCAAAGATGGCAGCTTCCTTGGTTGAAAATGATAGGAGGGTTTACTATCACTTTAAGGTATGAAGGATGGACATAAACCCCTCCGGAGTCCCTCCACAACCACATATTATACTATGTAGAGCTGTGCAGTCAGATTCATCTTATTGTATCTTCTTCCTTTCTGTTGGATTTCCTCATTACAGACATTTTTTTCCATAAAATGAGTAGAGCTCTCCTCTGGTGAGGATTGTCCTCCTTAGGCCTCATACACATGGACGTTTCTTAACCACTTGCCGACCGTCAATCGGCAATTGACGGCGGCAAGATGGCTCTGTAACGCGGATCGCCGTCATACGACGGCGGCCGCGTGATCGAGCCTAGTGAGCGCGCGCGCGCCGACGGAGGCGCGCTCACTGTGTCCGGGGAGGGCCGGGGAGCGGGTGCGGCGGCTTCGATTGCCGCCGGCCACCCGCGATGGCCCCCCCGGAGCGAATAAGCGGAGGTCCGTGTATGTAAACACGGACCTCCGCTCTGTGAGAGGGGGAAGGGAGTGATCACAGCCTTCCTCTACATGAAGGCTGTGACCACTTCCCTTCCCCTGTTAGGGCAGTCCCCATACAGTTAGAACACGCCCAGGGAACATAGTTAACCCTTAGAGCGCCCCCTGCAGGTTAACCCCTTCACTGCCAATGGCATTTACACAGTAATCAGTGCATTTTTATAGCACTGATCGCTGTATAAATGCCAATGGTCCCAAAAAAGTGTCAAAATGGTGCGACATGTCCGCTGAAATATCGCAGTACCGCTAAAAATCGCAGATCGCCGCCATTATTAGTAAAAAAAAAACAAAAAAAAAAAACCCCAAAAATTAATTCTCATCATCCGTAAACGCGACCACTTTTGCGCAAACCAATCAATAAACGCCAATTGCGATTTTTTTTTATCGCAAATATGAGGAAGAATATAAATCGGCCAAAAACGGTGAAAAAATATGTTTTTTTATATTTTTTTTTGGATTTGTATTTTAGCAAAAAGTAAGAAATTTGGGTTTTTTTGCAAAATTGTCTCTCTTCTTTTGATTATAGCGGCGATCAGAAATGACGCAGAGGGGATCAAATACCACCAAAAGAAAGCTCTATTTGTGGGAAAAAAAGGACGCAAATTTTGTTTGGGTACAGCGTCGCACGACCGCGCAATTGTCAGTTAAAGCGACGCAGCGCCGAATCGCAAAAAGGGCTCCGGTCCTAAAGCTGGAAATCCTTCCGATCCTTAAGTGGTTAAAAAATAAACAAAACGTCGGGCCCGACATCAAGGAAAAAAAATCGTCGTATTTTGGCTTTATGCATCGGCGTTAGTAAGCGTTGGCGTCAATAGGCTTTTTTTTAAAAAAAAATCTTCCCTCTGCTATTTTTCAACCTAAAAACGTTAGCGTCAAAAAACGCTGGTTAACGCCGGTACGGCGTTAGTGAGCGTTTTGCGGCATCGCCGTCAAAAAACGCCAAAACGTTACAGATTCAGAACGCGCTGCCATGGGTTCTAGTTTCAGCTCTCTAACGGTGACGCCATCTACAGCTCAAACACGTCAGTGTTTTTATGGGGCCATTGACTAACATGGAGAGCTGCAAAAAACGCCAGAAAACGTTGGAGTCAAAAAACGTCTGTGTGTATGAGGCCTTATAGTCTCCTTCTGGAGGATTTTGCCTATTTTTGAATTTCTGTTTTTCTGAGTGATATCAACAAGAAAGTGGGCTTTGTGTCTCATGTCTGTCTGTGCTATTCATTCTATCTGCAGATGTCTGACATCATCAAAGACTTATGGATCATTTCCTAATCAAGTTTTGCCTTGAGACCCCCTTATATCAGGTCTTGTTTGCTCCTGATCGATCTGTGCTCCTCATTTCTCTGTGTGGATCTCAGTAATGATTTTGGGGGCATTCTGCTCCAGAGACATGCTTTCTACACAGTGACTGGATTGCTGGATATATTTATACCCCTCCCTCTTCCATGGATCATCATAAGTGGATTTAAAGCGGAGTTCCACCCACAAAACAATTTTCACATTATTTTACGTTTATAGCAATCAGTTTTGGAGCAAAAAAATTGTTTCTACTCACAAGAAGTAAAAAATGACAAGAAATATTCAGCGCAAAATAAATCCTATAAACAACTCACAGCAGGCTGAACACTAATGGGGAAATTCACAACACCATTAAAAAACTCATGACATCAGAAAGTGCAGCGCTATGATAAAATAGTAATAAAAGGTCCTTATCTCAAAAGTCCATAAGCACCAACAAAGTTCATTAATCCTCCTAGATGAAATCAGAAATATAATCACTCTTCTGAATGGGTAATCCTTCAATGGGATCCAGCTGATTAGACGGCCTCAGTGTACATGAAAAAGAAGCAGAAACAATTGCATCTAATGCTCTCTGTTTGCTAAGTGGTACACCAGCCTATAGAGGAAAAAGAGTCCCCAGTGCCAAAAGATGTTTAGAAAGGAGGGAGCATAAGCAGTTGACCCAGGTGCGTGATGAAAAATCCTCCACCGGAAATAAACACACTGCCTCTCACATTCACTCCAGGACCATGAGGCCCATGATACACCTTCCTCAATAGAGGGCTTACACTGGAGACGTTCCCCGCTGGGCTCAAATCCTGTTTGTACCTTCACTGCAGGCCTCGTAAGTACATGCAAAAAGAGATGCTACAAATAGTGCTCTCTGTAAAACTGTCACATTTATTTAAAAACAAAATATGCCACTCACATAAAAAGCTCTCCGTCCGAGTGCAGGAATATACACATGATGTACGTGCTGTGGAGACACCAGAATGATCGTGGGTGACGTCAGACGCCGCTCTTCCGCGTACGCATTACGTCCGGGTCGGGACTACCTCAGCGCGGGAGCTGTGAGCACCTCATCACCTCACTCCTTAAATAGCCACTTTAGCCCCTGTAATTCCCACAGGGACAAGGTCACATGTCTCCCAATCATGTGCTCACGAGAGGGCGGAGTGAGGTGATGAGGTGCTCACAGCTCCCGCGCTGAGGTAGTCCCGACCCGGACGTAACGCGTACGCGGAAGAGCGGCGTCTGACGTCACCCACGATCATTCTGGTGTCTCCACAGCACGTACATCATGTGTATATTCCTGCACTCGGACGGAGTGCTTTTTATGTGAGTGGCATATTTTGTTTTTAAATAAATGTGACAGTTTTACAGAGAGCACTATTTGTAGCATCTCTTTTTGCATGTACTTACGAGGCCTGCAGTGAAGGTACAAACAGGATTTGAGCCCAGTGGGGAACGTCTCCAGTTTAAGCCCTCTATTGAGGAAGGTGTATCATGGGCCTCATGGTCCTGGAGTGAAGGTGAGAGGCAGTGTGTTTATTTCCGGTGGAGGATTTTTCATCACGCACCTGGGTCAACTGCTTATGCTCCCTCCTTTCTAAACATCTTTTGGCACTGGGGACTCTATTTCCTCTATAGGCTGGTGTACCACTTAGCAAACAGAGAGCATTAGATGCGATTGTTTCTGCTTCTTTTTCATGTACACTGAGGCCGTCTAATCAGCTGGATCCCATTGAAGGATTACCCATTCAGAAGAGTGATTATATTTCTGATTTCATCTAGGAGGATTAATGAACTTTGTTGGTGCTTATGGACTTTTGAGATAAGGACCTTTTATTACTATTTTATCATAGCGCTGCACTTTCTGATGTCATGTACTCACAAGAAGTGCCCTGTTACTAGGTGGCGGCTTGTAATCTGCCACTTCCTGGTCTGCGACACCATGCATCACTTCCTGCCCCCATATGCTCCTGGGAAATGTGAGTCATCATTTCCTAGGAGTCAGTGGGCATCACTGAGCTGTAAAATTGCGTTATTTCCTGACAGGAAATTACAGAATTTTTTCTGGGGTAGAAATTGCTTATCTCGGCTGCCATAACAATGGGGCGGGACATTCTTCGGTCACCGGCCGTTGTGATGGCAATGAGATAAACTATCAGCGCTGCGCCCGGCGATTCACTGCGCATGCGCGAGATTGGGAGGTGCATGCTTGTTGTATATGTATATGAAATATACATCACTACACTGGTTACCCATCATGCACCTTTTCCAGGAAGAAGGTAGAAGAAGGTGCGAGTGGGCTTCAGATGCCCACAATCAAAATGGGAAAGCCCAGGGAACCAAATTCTGCAAAGTAAGTGAAAAAAAAAACCAATAGATACTAATCACAATTAAAGATAGCAATACCTTTATTGATCTTATGGATATAAGCTAACGGGATGCAAGAAAAGAAAATGTATGTGGGCGGAACTCAACTTTAACTGACTTTTCCCATCTGGATGTCCATTGTCTTCTTTTTTCTTTTCTATTAGTTTTGTGCTGACCACACCCTAAGAGTTTTATGTTAATTTTCTAATATACTCTCATGTGTCTGTATTTGTCTCTGCAGGTTGGATGGATGTGGTTTGACTTCCTCCTGCTGTGAGGATCTCAGTTCCATTCTTATCACTAACCAATCCCTCATCAGCATTGGATTATCACATAATAATCTGCAAGACTGTGGAATAAAACTTCTGTGTAAAGGACTCAAACATCCTGGCTGTACTCTGAAGGAGCTGTGGTGAGAATTATACTACAAATTATATAATATTTTGCTGAATCCAGAAATGTTTCTTAGATGAAAGTTATACAAAGACAGACTTTTGCTTGGCATGTTACACTGGGAGTTGCTATCATAGTCCTGGTCACTTGATGTTATTGGCTTTCACCCATTCCACTCCTCAACTGTCTGTGATGAGGCGGAATGTTGTTTGGATGATATAAATCAAATAGTGAGGGAGGGGGAAAAGAAAAGGGCCGGTGCACCTTGATGTATGGTTTATCAAGGAGAAAAACACTGACTCACCCAAAATGGGGTGGATTTCACCACATAGAAACATCATAAGCAAAAGGGTTTTTTTTGAGGGGAGAGGTTCCTCAAGGAGAGGGTTCTGTAACTCCAAAAGAGCTGTGGAAAACACTGCAGTATGGTGTATAATGATTCACTTTATTACAAAATTACAAAACTTGTGGCAACAACAGGTGTGATATTAATTAAAATCAGATAACGTTGTCTTTGGTCAAAAACACCATACCCACGTTGCATCCAAAAGACATCCAAATCTAGACAATGAACACTGGATATACAGTATCTCACAAAAGTGAGTACACCCCTTACATTTTTGTGAATATTTTATTCTATCTTTTCATGTGACAACACTGAAGAAATGACACTTTGCTACAATGTAAAGTAGTGAGTGTACAGCTTGTATAACAGTGTAAATTTGCTGTCCCCCCAAAATAACTCAACACACAGCCATTAATGTCTAAACCGCTGGCAACAAAAGTGAGTACACCCCTAAGTGAAAATGTCCCAATTGGGCCCAAAGTGTCAATATTTTGTGTGGCCACCATTATTTTCCAGCACTGCCTTAAACCTCTTGGGCATGGAGTTCACCAGAGCTTCACAGGTTGCCACTGGAGTCTTTGTCTACTCCTCCATGACGAAATCACAGTGCTGGTGGATGTTAGAGACCTAGGCAGTGGTCATCTTGGAGGTGTGTTTAGGGTCATTATGTTGGAATACTGCCATGCAGCCCAGTCTCCAAAGAGATGGGATCATGCTCTGTTTAGGCATGTCACAGTACATGTTGGCATTCATGGTTCCCTTAATGAACTGTAGCTCCCCAGTGCTGGCAGCACTCATGCAGCCCCAGACTATGACACTCCCACCACCATGCTTGACTGTAGGCAAAACACACTTGTCTTTGTACTCCTCACCTGAATGCCGCCACACGCTTGACACCATCTGAACCAAATAAGTTTATCTTGGTCTCATCAGGCAACAGGACATGGTTCCATTAATCCATGTCCTTAGTCTGCTTATCTTCAGCAAACTGTTTGCGGGATTTCTTGTCCATCATCTTTAGAAGAGGCTTCCTTCTGGAATGATAGCCATGCAGACCAATTTGATGCAGTGTGTGGTGTATGGTTTGAGCACTTACAGGCTAACCCCGCCACCCCTTCAACCTCTGCAGCAATGCTGGCAGCACTCATACATCTATTTCCCAAAGACAACCTCTGGATGTGACACTGAGCACGTGCATTCAACTTTTTTTGGTCGACAACGGTGAGGCCTGTTCTGAGTGGAACCCGTCCTGTTAAATCGCTGTATGGTCTTGGCTGTGATGAACACGGGTATCAGATCCCTGCCTTCCTCACTAACTCATGACAGAGGACCATCCAATTCCATCCTGCGCTTGTCACTACGTAACAATGCCACTCTCAGCTGCATCCAGCACAAAGATTTTCCAGCTTGCGGGACCACAATCTATGTGCCAGCAGCCTGCGAGCGATTGTTACTGGGCTAATTTAAGCAATTAACCCTTTCACTGCCACCACCTCTTCTTTTGGGACCAAGCAAGAGGAATTCAAAGTTTTAGCAATACCAATTATAATTTTAGAATAATTGCCTGTAGCACATGCTGTCACCACAGACAGGAATATTCAGATGATTTATCCTAAACAGTAGCAATCTTCAAAGGAACAGGTTTGTTATAGCTTGCATTAAGAGCTTCAGGGACAAGATTAACACTTTTCAGAATAAGGTTTAATAATGAAAAGGTCAAAATTGGCGCAGATAAAATATTTACAGAAAAATGGTGTTACAAAGCAATAAGAGACATAATATACAGCAGCAAAGAGATAAGGTAGAATGGAAGGGGAGAAAGATACTTGCAGTAAATGTCCGTGATTTATCAGAGATTTGTTGATGAGTCCATAGGTTCTCAGATGTTTGTTCTTTGATGGTAAAGTGAGAACTGAGGACTGTCTGGTCTATTCCCTTTTTCTCTGGAAGCTAAGGGGTGGGGCCACATGCCCCTGACCACTCTCATGGGTAAGGAGGGCCAGTGGGCTGTCCGAGGCAGACCGTGGAATACCAACCCTCCCTGATATGCAATTTTCTGTATCAAAATCATATCTCGGAAGATGATCATAGTGCAGTCCCAAAACTAAGGAGTTCTAGCTCAGCATAAAAGTTGCATTAAAATAAGTCCAAACACGACAGGTTGTCAATATTCTGCCACTCTAGGAGGGAAAGAAACATCCAGTGGTTCCCCATATGATCGGACTCATAGATGTTTGGATTCAATTTGTTCAGGGTAAAATTCCACATTCAGCTATGTATTTTTTATTAAGATGTCACATTCCTGTCTGGAGTTATGAAACATGGGTGAATTCCTAGGTTGTGAATTGATTAGGGGTTCCTGAGAAGGTAACCTCTGCTTGAATGCCTGTTTATGACACTCATAATCTCAAGGCATCCTGTGCTGTCTTCTTAATGGATCTGATTTATAGTGTTATGATAAGGCCTGCAAGTAACACCAGGTCACTTTGCGATTTGTAAAATGAGCCAGGCATTCTTGTCCTGAAGGGAGGAGGGAAACGGGTGAGGTATTGGCAGTATGTCTCTTAAGCTAAAACCATCATGGCTGACGCTTGACAAAATGGTTGCCAGTTTTTCGTGTGTCCAGCACGTGATATCATTACATTGGCTATCGTGCTGCAGCTCAGTTTCAGGGTCTTGGCAATCTTCTTATAGCCTAGGCCATCTTTATGTAGAGCAACACTTCTTTTTTTCAGATCCTCAGAGAGTTCTTTGCCATGAGGTGCCATATTGAACTTCCAGTGACAAGTATGAGAGAGTGAGAGCGATAACACCAAATTTAACACACCTGCTCCCCATTCACACCTGAGACATTGTAACACTAACAAGTCACATGACATCAAGGAGGGAAAATTGCTAATTGGGCCCAATTTGGATATTTTCACTTAGGGGTGTACTCACTTATGTTGCCAGCGGTTTAGACATTAATGGTTGTGTGTTGAGTTATTTTAAGGGGACAGCAAATTTACACTGTTATACAAGCTGCACACTCACTACTTTACATTGTAGCAAAGTGTCATTTCTTCAGTGTTGTCACATGAAAAGATAGAATAAAATATTTACAAAAATGTGAGGGGTGTACTGACTTTTGTGAGATACTGTAACTACAGTTTTGAGGGTTAGAAAGTAGATCTGGGAAACCCATATGTTCTAATGCCGGTATGCGGCTGTCTAAACCAAATGGGACATCCAGGCTACTCATTTGCCCAGTAAATCATTAGAAACAGTGTTAAGCATTGAACTAAAGCCACTAGGCAATCTTCCGCAGACATTGCTGGATTACACCATCTATATAGGCATAGGTTGGATATGTGAAGGTTACAGATGTAACACATTTCCTCAGTAGATACCCTGCTGGTCCAAGGATGGTACAGCTGAGCACACTCTGTAGCAGGGTTGTTTCTCACCCAGAGACTTTCAGTTGCATCTGTTGGGGCACACGTATGGAGGAGGTATAGACTAACCTTTCAATAATACTGCTCCTAGGTAACGTCCATTCATCTGCTGGTGCACTATAGATTTGTTCTGTCAGTAGTGACTGTACCATCTTTACCCAGCACTGATCTATCCTTGGACCAGCCAATTACATACTGGTCCTTTCCCATACCGGGCAATTGACATGCTGTGACACCTGGATAGTATGTAATGAGGAAATGTATGTCTATAACCTTCACATATCCAGGCTATGCCTATATAGATGGTGTAATCCAGCACTATCTGTGGAAAATTGCCTAGTGACATTATTTCAATGCTTAACACTGTTTCTAATGATTTACTGGGTAAATAAGTAGCCTGGATGTCCCATTTGGTTTAGACAGCCGCATACCAGCATTAGAACATGTGGGTTTCCCAGATCTACTTTCTAGTCCTCAAAAATGTATGTATATCCAGTGTTCATTGTCTATATTTGGATGTCTCTTGGATGCAACGTGGGTATGGTGTTTTTAACCGAAACGGAAAATTGAATTTCAAATACTTACTGCAATTTTCCTTTCCTGACTGGCTCCATGTCAGCACACACATGGGTTTGGCCCCACCCACCCCCACATTGATAGGATGTTTAACTCCTATTTTAGCACCTGAGCCAGCACCACGTTCTGTAATTACACGTTCTGTAATTAGCACACCGAACGGGTGGACAGCCAGTCAGGAAAGGAAAATTGTGGTAAGTATTTGATATAAAATTTTCAATTTTCCTGACAGCTCCATGTCAGCACACACATGAGAAATAACTAGAGAAAATACAGGGTGGTATTGTTGCAGAATAATTTTAACCAACGTGACACAGAGCCTTTGACTCTGCGCTGCTCAAACCCCCCCCCCCCCCCCATAGTTAAGGCAGCTGGCTCAATGGTATGTCTTGATGATCAAGTGGCAGATAGTTTCCATGGACACACCATTCACTGCTGCCCAGTATGTAGAAATGCTGCAAGTAGCATGCTTCATAATGTCCTCAGGCAATGCCTACCCCTTCTTCTTATAGGCCAAGGCTATAAGTTTAATTATCCAGGAAGTGATTAGCCTGCTGGAAGATTTTAACCACTTCAGCCCCGGAAGGTTTTGCAGCTTTAGGACCAGAGCACTTTTTGCGATTCGACACTGCGTCGCTTTAACTGACAATTGCGCGGCCGTGCGACATTGTACCCAAACAAAATTTGCGTCCTTTTTTCCCACAAATAGAGCTTTCTTTTGGTGGTATTTGATCCCCTCTGCGTCATTTCTGATCACCGCTATAAACAAAAGAAGAGCGACAATTTTGCAAAAAAACCCAAATTTCTTACTTTTTGCTAAAATACAAATCCAAAAAAAAAATATAAAAAAACATTTTTTTTCACCGTTTTTGGCCGATTTATATTCTTCCTCATATTTGCGATAAAAAAAATCGCAATCGGCGTTTATTGATTGGTTTGCGCAAAAGTGGCCGCGTTTACGGATGATGAGAATTCATTTCTGGGGTTTTTATTTTTTTTTATTTTTTACTAGTAATGGCGGCGATCTGCGATTTTTAGCGGTACTGCGATATTGCAGCGGACATGTCGGACATTTTTGACACTTTTTTGGGACCAATGACAGTTATTCAGCGATCAGAAA
>BLSH010437925.1:44733-60891 GCA_018402905.1 Glandirana rugosa
CCCTATCCCTTTTATTTAATTTTAGTTAAAAATTTTTACCCTTCCCCCCCACCTACACCTCATCCTCAAATCTCCAACTGATCCGTCACTGGCACCGTCACATCCACCTTCACCGCCACCAGCTCCTCCTCCATCGGTTGTGAAAAAAAAAACAAACAAATATTAACCCCATCGGGGGTTTTATAACTCCGGATAAGTTTTTTTGTTCATATGCTTACCGGCACACTCAGGTCAGATTTACAAATAAGACGTGTTCCATGTCTGTTCAGAACACCCTAGGTACGGACCAAGTAAAATTATTTCCAAGCGCAGCCGTCTGTCCACAGCCAACGTGGACAAGCTAACCTTTATTAAAATGAACCAGGCATGGATCCCACAAGACTTGTCTGTACCTTGTGCAGAATAAACATTTAGACTGGACTCACACGGCCATTCGTATACTTGTTTTTTTGAATAGGCCTCAATATTTTGGGGGCTACCCCAATTATAAACAAACAAAAAAAAAAGTGTTGGCTACCTCCTCCTCGACCACCGCCACTTCCACCTACACTGCCACGGTCACTGCCTAGTCAACCTCTAAACTCCTACTCCACATCCACCCCCCCTTCCCATTTTTAAAAATTGATTTTAATTTATTTTCCCTATCCCCATTTTTTTGTAGGGCACTTGCCCTACTCTTACCCCCTTTTTACTTCCTTTTGCAGCCCTCTAGCACTTGCCAGGACTTTGTTACAGCCATTTTTGTGCCTAAAAGTTCGGGTCCTCATTGACTTCAATTGGATTCGAGTCCGGGATAAAGTTCGGGCAACGTTCGGTGCCAAACCCGGACTTTTTCCCAAAGTTCGTTCGGACTATCCGAACCCGAATGTCCAGGTGTTCGCTCAACTCTAGTTATCTACTATTTCCTCCCTCTCCTCATACTTCCTTTCATACTGGATTCAAACTGACAATGAAACATATAGGACCCTTGTTTCAATCAAGTCACCGCACACCACCCGCCATACTAACACTTGTCCACCTGGTGATGACACCTGGTCTGTCCTGTTGTAGGACTCGTTTTTGATATTCAATTTCTGTGCGTTTGAGCACAAAATATTTTTCCACACAGAAGAATCATGTTTTTATCCTCACCTTGATGCCAGTCCGTTGTAAATTACTCCTGATGAAGCGTCTGTTGTGTTAACCTGAAACATATGTTGGGTACTGAATTCCATCCTCGGACAATGGAAACATCTGTATCGCAATCATAAGACTTTGTATTTAAGCATCATTGGTGAAGTACATCTTTTTTGTTCCAAAACAATGTTTTTATGACAAATGTAAATATTTGTTGTGTATGTGTACTCCCTTTTTTGACGAATGATTCATTCGTTCTTTTCAACCATGGACAAATAAAAGTAGATATAATTTTACATGTGGTTTTGTGTACCTATTTAAAGTCCCAACAAGGGGGTTTATCTCTTTATGTACCAAGTATACAGGGATGAGGTGACCACCACTTTAGGCACAAATTGGTAATGCAGATCTCCCACCGCAAAGTGCAGGAAGCGCTGGTGCCAGGGACAAATGGGAACGTGGAGGTACGCGTCCCTGATATCCAGAGACGCCATGAAGTCCCCTTGGTGTAGGGCGGCCACGACCGAGCGGACAGATTCCATTCTGAACTTTCGCGCCCTCACAAAGTGATTTAGCGCTTTTAGGTCCAGAACAGGCCTGACCCCCCCTTTTTGGGTACCACAAATAGGTTGGAGTAGAAGCCGCGGAATCTTTCCAGCGGAGGTACCGGCACAATTACCCCTTGTGCGGAGAGCACCTGAACAGTCCCTAAGAGAGCCTCCCGATGCCCCTGAGGGAGTCTCAAGTTCGATGGGAAGAACCTGTCTGGGGGTAGAGTGCTGAACTCTATCCTGTACCCAGAGGACACCACTTCCTGCACCCACCGGTTGGAAATGCGGGCAGTCCACCTGTCTGCGAACCCCAGAAGACGGCCCCCTACCCGAGAATCAGGTGGGGGCAACCCATCATGCGGAGGACTTATCCTCTGTCTTTTCACTCTTGCGTTGCCAGGGTCGTTTACTGGCCCCCGCGGCAGACTTGCCGGGCCTCGACCCCTTGCCCGCTGCCCCGGGTGCACGAAAAAACCTCTACTGACCCGAAAAACAGGACCCTGCTTGCGGCGGAACTCCCGCCGCCTGGGTTCCAGAAGAAAAGTGCTCTTTCCGCCGGTGAAATCCTTAATGATTTCATCCAACTGCGCCCCAAAGAGCCGACCACCCTGAAAGGGAAGATCAGTAAGGCCCTTCTTAGACATGTGGTCACCCGACCATGAGCGTAACCAGAGTACCCGTTTGATAATGACTGCGAAAATAGACATTTTAGACAACATGGGAAGCAGGTCCAGAGCTGCATCACACAGGTACCGAAGACCCGGAAACAAATGGTCTGCTTTCTGCGATGCCTCAAGCGTCCTTCCGCAGTCCAAGTCATTCTGCAGCTCCATCACGCACACGGACAGAGATTGCGCCGCCATGGCAGACACCAGGGCCGGCCTCATGGCTGACCCTGCCAGCAGGAAAAGTGCTTTGGACACCGCCTCCGTCCGCCTATTGGCTCGATCCTTAAACGAGGGAGACCCCTCCAAGGGAATGGTCGTTGCCTTATTTAGGCGAGCCACCGGAGGATCCACTGCGGGGGATGCCCACTTCTTTACAAAGCTATCCTCAAATGGGTAGCTTATAGCGAAGCATTTGGGCAGGGCGAAGGAATTCTGCGGACGCTGCCATTCCTGATAGACCAGGTGGTCAAAAAACTGATCACAAGGATAAGCCCTAGGGGACCTGGGTGGCCTAGCCGACCCGCAAATGTATGCGGACTCCTGCGACTCCCCTGCTTGGTCCAGTCGCAGAGACGCACGGATAACAGCAATCAGTGCGGCCACCAGCGCTTTCTCACGTGCAACTGAGGCCTGCTGGTCTTCTTCTTCGCCATCTGAGGGATCCAGCTTGCCCTCTGAGAGCTCCACGGGGGTCCTCGTGCCACCGGACCTGACAGGCAGAAAAAATGCTCTGACACCCCCACAATGCGGCCCCACCGCCACCCCACAGAGCAACCAGGGAGACCCCAGGAGGACTGCACCCACCACTACCAGCACCCCAGGGAGAGCCCAGCTATAATTAGCTGTTTGATGCCTCACAAAGCACTGCGTCCCAGTAGGAGTGCTAGTGACCGCCAGTCATAGAGCTTGTGCCATCCACGTTGTCCCAGGGTGAAAGAGGAAGCAAACGGCTAGCAGCATGTTTTTCTCCAGGCACATCAAACATGGCCGCCGAGCATACACAAGTGCCACCGGACCTGACAGGCAGAAAAAATGCTCTGACACCCCCACAATGCGGCCCCACCGCCACCCCACAGAGCAACCAGAGAGACCCCAGGAGGACTGCACCCACCACTACCAGCACCCCAGGGAGAGCCCAGCTATAATTTGCTGTTTGATGCCTCACAAAGCGCTGCGTCCCAGTAGGAGTGCTAGTGACTGCCAGTCATAGAGCTTGTGCCATCCACGTTGTCCCAGGGTGAAAGAGGAAGCAAACGGCTAGCAGCATGTTTTTCTCCAGGCACATCAAACATGGCCGCCGAGCATACACAAGTGCCACCGGACCTGACAGGCAGAAAAAATGCTCTGACACCCCCACAATGCGGCCCCACCGCCACCCCACAGAGCAACCAGAGAGACCCCAGGAGGACTGCACCCACCACTACCAGCACCCCAGGGAGAGCCCAGCTATAATTTGCTGTTTGATGCCTCACAAAGCGCTGCGTCCCAGTAGGAGTGCTAGTGACTGCCAGTCATAGAGCTTGTGCCATCCACGTTGTCCCAGGGTGAAAGAGGAAGCAAACGGCTAGCAGCATGTTTTTCTCCAGGCACATCAAACATGGCCGCCGAGCATACACAAGAGGCCTAAGCCTGCAATACAGGCCGCGACTACGGCAAAATGGGTGCCGCTCAGCACTAGAGGGAAAAAACCCCAAGAAAATGGCAGCGGCTACGGCAAAATGGTGGTGATCTGCTGCAAAATGGCGGCGGATCGCCGCATGGCGGTCCGGAAGTGTGGGGTGCAGTGCGGGGAGAGGGGGGGAGGGGGGTGTAGGAGGGGGGCGAGAACTCCCAGGGGATGCTCTAGCCCATCGAACCACCCTCCACCGGCCGGCTCAAAATCGCTAAAGTCGCCCAGCCCCCCCCCCGCGCCCCTAGGGGGGAGGGAGGGGGTCACTCACCAGTCCGACGTGCGTAGCGGGTAGCCACCCGGTTGCAGACCTTCCTCCCACTGCCGGAGAGGAATGCTGCAGGCCATGGGCCCCTGGATGGGAAACAGGTCCGGTCACTTGGCGCAAGTGGGGGTCACCCACTCGCACGGAATGGGCACGATGGCTAAGGCTAGCTCGCATCGGTCGGCCGTGCTGGGGAAATTGCAGGATTCTAGATATCCTCTATGCCCCAGCCGGCTTCTTGATAGCAGTCTTCATCAGATAGCTTGAAAAAAATAAAAAAGCGGTAGCAAAAAAAATGAACTGCAGGTCCCATAAGGGAGCCAGGTCAACTCCTTGCACTAGGCATAGAAAACTGATATGCTAAGCAGAGCAGGGGGGTTATATGGGAGAGAGAGGACGGCCCCCTGGGAGGGGCCAGCTTGCTTTCTTTCTATTTGTCTAGTCAACTCCTGGTAGGATGTGCATATAACCCACTTGTCAATGGAGGGCTGCGTCCGTCAGTGAATGTAAGAGAAAATAGTTTTTTTGGCTGAAGCAACACTTAAAAAATGTACCTGTTCTGACTTAAACAAATTCAACTTAAGAACAAACCTACAGTCCCCATCTTGTTTGTAACCTGGGGACCACCTGTGTATATATATATATATATATATATATATGTGTATATATATATATATATATATATATATACATACACACACACAATATCTCACAAAAGTGAGTACACCCCTCACATTTTTGTGAATATTTTATTCTATCTTTTCATGTGACAACACTGAAGAAATTACGTTTTGCTACAATGTAAAGTAGTGAGTGTACAGCTTGTATAACAGTGTAAATTTACTGTCCCATCAAAATAACTCAACACACAGCCATTAATGTCTAAACCACTGGCAACAAAAGTGAGTACACCCCTAAGTGAAAATGTCCAAATTGGGCCCAAATAGCCATTTTCCCTCCCCGGGGTCATGTGACTTGTTAGTGTTACAAGGTCTCAGGTATGAATGGGGAGCAGATGTTTTAAATTTGGTGTTATCGCTCTCACTCACTCATACTGGTCACTGGAAGTTCAACATGGCACCTCATTGCAAAGAGCTCTCTGAGCATCTGAAAAAAAGAATTGTTGCTCTACATAAAGATGGCCTAGGCTATAAGAAGATTGCCAAAACCCTGAATTGCAGCATGGTGGGCAAGACCATACATTGGTTTAACGGGACAGGTTCCACTCAGAACAGGCCTCACCATGGTTGACCAAAGAAGTTTAGTGCATGTGCTCAGTGTCCTATCCAGCAGTGGCGGCCCGTGCATTAAGGGCGCACAGGCGCCGCTCCCCCATCCCTGCCGCCGCCCTCCTATCCATGCACCCGGCCCCTTTCAGGACGCCGGACACATGGATTCCTATGGCGGGGGCAGGAGGGAGTGTTTTTTTTTTTTTTAAGCACCTGACTAGAGCCTGAAGCTCTAATAAGCTTCAAAAAAGGGTGGGCTCGGGGCGCAGAGAGTGCACCCCGATCCCACCCAATTGTGTGACCATAGCAAATTAATTTTTGCAATTTTTAAGGTGGGTGCTCAAACAAAGTAAGTGCTCAAGTACTATAAAACATACAAAATGTATTTGAGTACAGTAAAATAGCCAGTATGGTCTGGCCTAGTATTAAAAATAAATGTACATAAACATATAACATATCATAGCAATACTTGGTACAGATCCGCAAAAAAGGGTTTCAGGTGAAGAGCCAACTAGGGGTAACAGTATATTCCCAACATGTTTTGAAAAAAAGGCTTGCGCTGTATCTTCTTCAGGGAAAATAAGGTACTGCTGACAGCTATGTTTCTACAAAGACAGGTTATAAATTATTCAATATTATACATAACATTCAAAAGTATACATGTCATATGATCATTAAACAAGTAGTTCAATTATAAGAGCCGTATCAATATATAATCTAGTAGAATACAGAGAATAAAATATAAAATATATGTGTCTGCAAGAGTGTCACTAGGCACCAGACCAGTAAACTTACCTAAACAGAAATGTACGAGGATAGCCAGAGAGAATATAATAGTAGATCTGTTATCTCCGGTATCGTCCCAGGGTAATGACTGCCTGGAGCTCAGGAACAGGGGGAACCGCCATGAGGTCAGTAGTATGTAGAGCAGTGTACAGAGGTCAGTAGTATGTAGGGGAGTGTACAGAGATCAGTATGTAGGGCAGTGTACAGAGGTAAGTAGTGTGTAGGGCAGCATACAGAGATCAGTAGTATGTAGGGCAGTGTACAGAGGTCAGTAGTGTGTAGGGCAGTGTACAGAGATCAGCAGTATGTAGGGCAGTGTACAGAGATCAGTAGTATGTAGGGCAGTGTACAGAGGTAAGTAGTATGTAGGGCAGTGTACAGAGGTCAGTAGTATGTAAGGCAGCGTACAGAGGTCAGTAGTATGTAGGGCAGTGTACAGGGGTCAGTAGTATGTAGGGCAGTGTACAGAGGTCAGTAGTATGTAGGGCAGTGTACAGAGGTCAGTAGTATGTAGGGCAGTGTAGAGTGATCAGTAGTATGTAGGGCAGTGTACAGGGGTCAGTAGTATGTAGGGCAGTGTACAGGGGTCAGTAGTATGTAGGGCAGTGTGCAGAGGTCAGTAGTATGTAGGGTAGTGTACAGGGGTCAGTAGTATGTAAGGGAGTGTACAGGGGTCAGTAGTATGTAGGGCAGTGTACAGGGGTCAGTAGTATGTAGGGCAGTGTACAGAAGCCAGTAGTATGTAGGGCAGTATACAGAGGTCAGTAGTATGTAGGGCAGTGTACAGAGATCAGTAGTATGTAGAGCAGTGTACAGAGGTCAGCAGTATGTAGGGCAGTGTACAGGGGTCAGTAGTATGTAGGGCAGTGTACAGAGGTCAGTAGTATGTAGGGCAGTGTACAGAGATCAGTAGTATTTAGAGCAGTGTACAGAGGTCAGCAGTATGTAGGGCAGTGTACAGGGGTCAGTAGTATGTAGGGCAGTGTACAGAGGTCAGTAGTATGTAGGGCAGTGTACAGAGATCAGTAGTATGTGTAGAGCGGTGTACAGAGGTCAGTATTATGTAAGGCTGCCACGGTCCTGGTGGTGGAGTCTGGCGTATGCAGACAACAACTGCTCTTGCGCACCCGATTCAGGGGCCCCTGGTAGAGCAGACAGGGAGTCCAAGAGTGCCGGATGCCATGAGGGCTGGATGGTCACTGGTGGTGGTGTGAAACTCCAAGTGGTCGTGCAGGTCAGAAGAATGGTCGTTGAGGCTGGTCGGCAACTGGTGGGCTGTGCGGTACAAGGGGGTCAGGCAAAGAGTGGTCAAGTCCAAGCAAAGTTCATTAACAGACTGGCAGTAGAAGTACAGAGGGTTCAGACAATCGGATGGTCGTGGATAGCCGGGGTCGGTGCAGACAGATAATAAGCAGGTCAGGTCAAGCCGGGTCGGTTCAGGAAAACAGGTAACAAACACAGGAGCAGGAATACAGGAACAGAGCTGGGGCTCACAGGTACTCAGATGCTGTAGAACGGACAACACTTGCTGACAGGTACAGGGGATTCAAATAGCGCAGTTTGGCACTGCTTCCGGCGCATGCTCGTGAGGAATAAACAGGCACGCGGGAGCATGCATGGGCGTGCGCAATATTGCACGGGCGCGCGCATAGGCGCTAGGAGGTCCAGAATTGCAGATTTTCTCCTAACACTGCCCCCCCCCAAGGGTCAGCCTCTGGATGCCCAGCTTGGCCAGCTTGGCTGGGTTGCTGTCTTTGAAAGCTCAGATACAGTCACCCGCATCGATATTGGCTTCAGGCTCCCACGAGCTTTCTTCTGGGCCGTAACCCTTCCATTGCACGAGATACTGGATCCTACCACCCCTCTTCCTGCAGTCGAGTATTGAATCGACCTCGAATTCTTCTTCACCGTCGATTAAGACAGGAGCCGGGGGAGCGTTAGCTCTATTGGTGAAGGTGTCCGGGGTCACCAGTTTCAACAATGACACATGGAACACCGGGTGTATCCGCAATGAGGGGGAAGTTCTAGCTCGTAGGAGACCTGGTTTATCTTTCTCTTGACAGAGAAGGGGCCGATGAAGCGTGGACCCAGCTTCTTGGACGGACAAGACAATCTCAAATTCTTTGTAGATAACCAGGTCTTGTTGCCAGGTTGCAGATAAAGTTTGCCGCGTTTCCTTTTGTTGAAAGCGGCCTTGCTCAGTTCTTGTGTTTTGGTGAGCGTGTCTTGCAGCAGCTTCCAGTTAGTCCTTAAGAACTGAGAGGATTCCTGTACCGCTGGTACCGTGGTTTCACCTGCTAAGCTGGGGAGCACCGTGGGGTGAAAGCCGTAGTTGGCCCAGAAGGGTGATTGCTTCGTAGAGGAGTGTACGGAATTGTTGTAGGCGAATTCTGCCAAGGGTAGCAATGTGCACAAATCATTTTGGGAGTAGGATGAGAAACAGCGGAGATATTGCTCTAGTGTTTGATTCGTCCCTTCAGTCTGGCCATTAGTTTGCGGGTGGCAGGCCGTCGAGAACGAGAGATCAATTTTCAGGGCAGAACAGAGGGCTCTCCAGAAGCGCGGGGTGAACTGGACATCTCGATCAGACACTATGTTGTCTGGGAGGCCATGCAGCCGGACTACTTCCCTGGTCAACCTCCAGGACGTAGGGCAGAGTGGCGTCTGGATGCTTAAGGATAGGCGCTGTTGTAAATAGTTTCTTTAAGGTTTGGGAGGCATTTTGTGCTTCAGAAGACCACTGAAACCGGTGACCCTGCTTAGTAAGTTGCATGATGGGGGCGATGATGGTCGAGAATCCCCTGATGAATCTCCTGTAGAAGTTGGAGAACCCCAGGAAACGTTGGACCCCTTTTTTATCCACAGGTGCTGGCCAGTCTAGAATAGCGGCGACCTTTTGAGGGTCCATCATAACTCCAGTAACCGACAAGATCAGTCCAAGGAAGGAGATACTGGAGTGCTCAAAGGTGCACTTTTCTGCCTTGGCATATAGCCTGTGTTGCTGCAGCTGGCTAAGGACCCAACGGACATTCTGGCGGTGCTCTTCCAGAGTAGATGAAAAGATTAGGATGTAATCGAGATAGATGATAACAAAGCGGTCCAGGTAATCTCGGAAGACATTGTTGACCAGGTGCTGGAATGTAGCTGGGGCATTGCAGAGTCCGAAGGGCATGACGAGATACTCGTAGTTGGCAAAACGAGTCCGGAATGCTGTCTTCCACTCATCGCCCTCTCGGATGCGGATCAGGTTATAAGCCCCCCGGAGATCCAACTTAGAGGACACGGTGGCCGACCCTAGCCTCTGAAAGAGTTCCGGCACCAGTGGGAGAGGATATCGGTTTTTAACCGTGATTCGGTTCAAGTCCCTATAGGCTATACAAGGGCCGAAGGGTGTGATCTTTCTTCTCAACAAAGAAGATACCCACCCCGGCAGGGGAAGTGGAAGGTCGGATGAACCCCTTGGCCAAATTATCATTTAAATAGGCCTTGAGGGCTTACAGTTCAAGCTCCGACAGCGGATAGATACGGACAAAGCGGACCTCTGTTCCAGGAAGCAACTCAATAGGACAGTCGTAAGACCTGTGTGGTGGTAGTTGGTCTGCCCCCTTCTTGCTAAATACGTCCAGGAACTCATGGTAGACTAAAGGGACTGCCTGGTGGGTTTCCTGTTCAGGCTCAGAATCCAAGCTCAGGAGTGAGGAGCCAACGTCCCGGGATGGGAGCAGGCAGTGTTGGCCACAGTATGAGGACGGGAACTGAATATGTCCGGAGGACCAGTTTATGTAAGGGCTATGCGCCTGGAGCCACGGAAGCTCCAAGTTGATGGGGAACAAAGGTGAGGTGATGACATCAAGGATGAGCAGTTCTTGGTGACCCTCCGCTGTGGATACAGGTATAGGCTGGGTTTCCATGGTTACTAGGCCGGACTTAATGGCCGTCCCATCGGCCAGGCGGACAATCATTTTATGCACCTTGGGGCACAGGGGCATCTGGTGTAGCTGGGCGAAGGCCTGGTCCACAAAGCAGCTACACGTCCCAGAATCAACAATTGCCGGCACCTGAATGCTCCCTCCGGGCAACTGCACAGAGAGAAGAAGAGTCAAATGAGACACGTTACTGCTGACAGGGGTCATCTCCTGGTTAGCCCGATGAGGCCACTTACCGGCTTTGGCAGGACAGGTCCGTAACATATGTCCAGGTTCCCCACAATACAGACACAGGCTCAGAGTGCTTCACCGCTGTCTCTCTTCTGGGGTGAGAGACTGCCGCAGAAGACCAATCTGCATTGGTTCAGACGGGTCAACAGGTGCGGAAGTGGTAGGTGTAGGGGCTGTTTGTCGCCGTTTCTGCTGCCTAGGCGCTAGGAAGTCCAGAATTGCAGATTTTCTCCTAACAAGGGCAGTTTACAGGGGTCAGTAGTATGTAGGGCAGTGTAAAGAGGTCAGTAGTATGTAGGGCAGTGTAAAGAGGTCAGTAGTATGTAGGGCGGTGTACAGAGGTCAGTAGTATGTAGGGCAGTGTACAGAGGTCAGTAGTATGTAGAGCAGTATACAGGGGTCAGTAGTATGTAGGGCATTGTACAGGGGTCAGTAGTATGTAGGGCAGTGTACGAAGGTCAGTAGTATGTAGGGCAGTGTACAGAGATCAGTAGTATGTAGAGCAGTGTACAGAGGTCAGTGGTATGTAGGGCAGTGTACAGGGGTCAGTGGTATGTAGGACAGTGTACAGGGGTCAGTGGTATGTAGGGCAGTGTACAGAGGTCAGTAGTAGGTAGGGCAGTTTACAGAGGTCAGTGGTATGTAAGGCAGTGTACAGAGGTTAGTAGTATGTAGTGCAGTGTACAGAGGTCAGTAGTATGTAGGGCAGTGTACAGAGGTCAGTAGTATGTAGGGCAGTGTAGAGTGATCAGTAGTATGTAGAGCAGTGTACAGAGGTCAGTAGTATGTAGGGCAGTGTACAGAGGTCAGCAGGATGTAGGGCAGTGTATAGAGGTCAGTATTATGTAGGGCAGTGTACAGAGGTCAGTAGTATGTAGGGCAGTGTACAGAGATCAGTAGTATGTATGGCAGTGTACAGAGGTCAGTAGTATGTAGGGCAGTGTACAGAGGTCAGTATTATGTAGGGCAGTGCACAGAGGTCAGTAGTATGTAGGGCAGTGTACAGAGATCAGTAGTATGTAGGGCAGTATACAGAGGTCAGTATTATGTAGGGCAGTGCACAGAGGTCAGTAGTATGTAGGGCAGTGTACAGAGATCAGTAGTATGTATGGCAGTGTACAGAGGTCAGTAGTATGTAGGGCAGTGTACAGAGGTCAGTATTATGTAGGGCAGTGCACAGAGGTCAGTAGTATGTAGGGCAGTGTACAGAGGTCAGTAGGATGTAGGGCAGTGTACAGAGGTTAGTAGTACGTAGGACAGTGTACAGAGGTCAGTAGGGCAGAAGACGGGTATAACCAGGGCAGTAGGGAGGGATCAGCAGATCAGAGGGCCTAGATGGCACATTACGAGGGGGGTCAGGAGGCCAAATTACATGGGGGTAGGCATGGCACAGTATGGGGGGATAAGCATGACACAGTATGGGGGGATAAGCATGGCACTGTATGGGGGGGTAAGCATGGCACAGTATGGGGGGTAAGCATGGCACAGTATGGGAACGTCACTCAGCATGGCACAGTATGGGGGGCATCAGCATGGCACAATACATGGGGCAGTGTAAATCTACGGAATGACAATCCTTGATGAGCCCAGCTTCTCACAGTCCTACATGAAAAAGGAGATGCCATCTTCTCATTGGCCTAACAGTACTTCTGTGTTAAGCTGCAGTAACTCAGCAGACTTAGCACAGAGGTGCCTGCAAGCTAATGCATGATGCTAGTGCCAGCTGAGCTCACCTCCAGACAAGCTTGGCTCCCTGAGAGTTCTTCTTCCTCTACCCTCTTCCAGTCAGGCACAGTCACAGATGCAGGGCACATCCCTATTCCGCCCACTCAAACAGCAATAGGCAGAAGGCTTGGCTGTCTGTCCCAGGTATGTTCATCCTGCAGGAGAGCGCCTGAAACCTCCAGGAGTAAGGAAGTGGGTGGAGATTTGAGTCCCGATGTTCAGACATGGGCAGCAGATCCCTGGTGCAGATATGCAGCAATGACAGAAACTGATGGTTCTGATTTCCCAGAGCTTACTAGTATCCGTGACAGCTGCCAAGTATGGGCCTATTCTAAGGTAGAGGCCTGGGGCTGCAGCTCCATCAGCCCCTATGTTAATCCGGCCCTGCGGATAGTAATAGGACAGTGGTTTGTTGATACTGTTCCTGTTCTGGATAATAAAAATTGTCCTACTACTGGAAAGGTTCTATGAAATGGTTAATTAGAATTTGTACTAAACACAGGTCTATTGAGCAGCAGCTGATATGATTTGATTGATCTTCACAAATAGTAATAAAAGTCTAATTTGCTGTGCTATATTCCAATGCAGTCTTTTTCTAATGAACTTGTAGGCATTTTCTGTGCAAACATCAAAAACCGTGGTTACTGGGCGTGCTGGACATGACGCAATGTCAGCCGACGCGTTTCATCCAATAGAATGTCATCAGAGGCGCCTTTTTTGATGTTTGCACAGAAAATGCCTGCTTGTATCATCTGTTTGTAAGTAGATTTTAATAAACGTCTTTTGGATACTCTGGCAGGCTTCACTATTTGGTCATTTCTTCTCATCCCACATGATCTTGGTGGTGTTCTGTGGTGAGAAGTGTATCTCTGGGTACAACCTTGGTGAATGTCTTGGTTTGGAATATACTATTAAGAAATCTGTGATCCGAGTGAAGCTGAGAGGCTGATGTCATGCGCTTTTCTGCTGTGAATCTAGTAAGGAAATTTGCAGTGCACGGGGGTGTGGTGTGTTTCTGATTCACATCTAAGCTTGTGCTGGGATTCGTTCCTTCCTTTCTTTACATGTTCATCAGAAAAAGACTGGATTGGAATATAGCGCTGCAAATTGGACTTTCATTAGAATTTGTAGTAGAGATGGGCAAACTGTTCAGATGGAGCATCGGTTGAGCCCCAAAGTTGCACAAGTTTGAGGGCTTGCTCAACAGCTGAATTTTTGGGGTGCTCAGCGCGATGTTCACCCGCTGACCGCACAGTGAATAGCTGCCAGTTGTTTAGGAGCGGGCTAGGAAGCTGGCCTCTGAGTCCTTAACAACGGATGAGTCATCAGCTGTCAGCAGGATTCCCCACTGACAGCTGAATGAAAAAAAAAACATTGCTGGCAAAAGAAAAATCTGAAAAAGCCCTTTGGGTCTGTTATGGATTTTAAGGGGAACTCCATGCCAAAATAAAAAAAAAAATGATGCAGGGTCCCCCAAATCTATACCAGACCCTTATCTGAGCATGCAGCCAGGCAGGCCAGGAAAGGGGGGGATGAACGAGCGACCCCCCCCCCGAACATACCAGGCCGTATTTCCTCTGCCCCCCTACCCCAAAGCACCTTGTCCCCATGTTGCTGGAGACAAGGGCCTCTTTCCCACAACCCTGGGCGGTGGTTGTGGGGGTCTGCGGGCAGGGGGCTTATTGGAATCTGGAACCCCCTTTAACAAGGGGGCCTCCAAATCCCAGCCCCTCCCTATGTGAATGAGTAGGAGTATCCTACTTATGCACCAAAAAAAGTGTCAAAAATAAAAAAATAAATACACAAAACCATTTTCGACAATTACTTTATTAAAAAAAAAAAAAAATGTCCCTCGATGTAGATCCATCGCCAGTCACGGTGCCCGCCGCAATGGCAGACCCGAAAAAAAAAACTCCACCCACGATGAAGGCTAACCGCTGACTGCCTGTTCCACTGTTTGACAGTTCTTTAACCACTTCAGCCCCAGAAGGTTTTACCCCCTTAATGACCAGGCCATTTATTGCAATACAGCACTGCATTGCTTTAACTGACAATTGCGCGGTCTTGCTACACAGTTCCCAAATAAAATTGACGTAATTTTTCCCCCACAAATAGAGCTTTCTTTAGGTGGTATTTGATCACCTCTGCGGGTTTTATTTTTGCGCTATAAACAAAACAAGACAATATTTTTTACTTTCTGCTATCTTTCCAATAAAAAATGTAAAAAAACCTAAATTACTTCATCAATTTAGCCAATATGATTGGTTTGCGTAAAAGTTATAGTTTTTATTGTTTTTACTTGTGGTAATGGTGGTGATCGGCGATTTTTAGCGGGACTACGACATTGCAGCAGACAAATCTGACACCAAGTGACACTTTGATACAGTGAAACAGTGCTAAAAAAAAAAAAAAAAAGGGAAGGGGTTAACATCATGGGCAATCAAAAGGTTAAAGAAGAAGTAACACCTTCCTGTTTAATTGTACCTACAGGTAAGCCTATAACAAGGTTTACCTGTAGATACTGTAAATATCGCCTAAACTTGCACCGTTTAGAATATATTTACTATATACGCTGCCGCCAACGTCTTTGGCTCATGCACACTGAAGGAACAGATTGTGCTGTTTTTTCAGGGCCACATGCTGTGACCGGCGGCACCCTGCACAAGCACGGGAGTGACTTCATTGCGGCTTCGGCCAATCACTGGGGAAAATGACAGCCATGTCAGCAGTGTACGGGTGCCGCTGCAACAGCTTCATTCTAAGGTAAGTATTTCATAATGAGCTGGCATGCGAAGCATACTAGCTTATTATGCCTTTGCCTTACAGTGTTTTTTTGTTTAGGGTTTGCAACCTCTTAAAGTGGTTCTCAAGTCATGACAACCACTTTACACTACAGGTAAGCCTATATTCAGGCTTACCTGTAGGTCCCAGGAATATCTCCTAAATTTGCACCGTTTAGGAGATATTCCCTGTATCTGCATGGGCCAACGTCATCGGCACATGCGCAGTGAAGAAACAGCCCAACTGGGCCGTTTCTTCACTAAGTGTCCTGTAAATTATGGCTCCCGTGCGCATGCGTGGGAGTGACGTCAGCGCGGCTCCTGCCAATCACAGCGCTGGAGTATGCCTACAGCTTGTTTACATAGGCAGACTGCTATTCTGCCTCTTCTGTGATCGACCGTGGGTGGCCAGCACAGCATCCGCTGATTGGCTCCCGCTGTGTCCAATCACAGCAGGAGCGGGGCTCTGGCGGTGCCTGCTTGCCCCCCAGAGCCAAGGAGAGAAATCACGTACAGGTACATGATTTTATGCTTAAGGGCTGCCCTGCTGCAGTATATGTATGTAGGGCGGTCCTTAAGTGGTTAACCAGTTAACAACCGCTCCATAGACAAATGACGTCTACAGAGCGGTTGCTTAATTCTGGGAGGACGTCTATTGACGTCCTCCCAGAATCGCGCTTCCCGCGCGCCCCCTGGGGCGCGCACACGGGAACATCCGTGACCGTCGGGTCCGGGGGACCCGACTGATCACGGATCGTGGTGAATGGCCGCTGTGCGTGGCCTTTCACCACGTGATTGCGCCATCAAATGACGGCGTGATCACATGTAAACAAGCCGGCGGAAGCGCCGGCTTTTCTCTCCTCTCCGCACCGATCGGTGCAGTGTGAGAGGAGAGAGGGGGGAGAGAGGAGGTGCTGCAGCGCTGTGGGCAATGTGCAATGCCCACAGCGCTGCCAGGTGACAAAATACACCCCCCACCATCTATTTACCACCCACCCACCACCCCCCAGCCATCATCAGCCACCCACCACCCACCCAGCCATCCACCCCCCATCCATCCTCACCCAATCCATCCTCACCCACCCACCCATCCATGCTCACCCATCCATCCATCCATGCTCACCCATCCAGCCATGCATGCTCATCCACCCAGCCGTGCTCATCCATCCATCCATGCTCACCTACCCAGCCGTGCTCAACCATCCATCCATC
>BLSH010437949.1:12506-27502 GCA_018402905.1 Glandirana rugosa
TTGCCATTAGACAGGGAGTGTCGTGGCTGTCCTTGGATAGACATGACGTCATACTCCACTAAAATTTTGCTATTAGACAGGGAGTGTCGTGGCTGTCCTTGGAGAGGGATGAGGTCATACTCTACTAAAATCTGTCTATTAGACAGGGAGTGTCGTGTCTGTACTTGTACAGGGATGACGTGATACTCTACTAAAATCTTGCCATTAGACAGGGAGTGTCGTGGCTGACTTTGGACAGACATGACGTCATACTCTACTAAAATCTTGCTATTAGAGAGGGAGTGTCGTGACTGTCCTTTGACAGGGATGACGTGATACTCATAGTGCAGTAGGGACAGTTTCCTGTCAGTGCTGTGAGGGAGAGATTATCGTTCTAAAATCATCTCATACTGCAGTACAGACAGGTTTCAGTCGGTGCTGTGAGGGACAGATTACCGTTCTAAAATCATCTCATAGTGCAGTAGGGACATGTTCATGTCTGTGCTGTGAGGGACAGATTATCTGTCTAAAATCATCTCATACTGGAGTAGGGAGAGGTTCCTGTCGGTGCTGTGAGGGACAGATTATCGTTTTAAAATCACCTCATACTGCAGTACAGATAGGTTCCTGTCGGTGCTGTGAGGGACAGATTACCGTTCTAAAATCATCTCATACTGGAGTAGGGAGAGGTTCCTGTCGGTCCTGTGAGGGACAGATTGTTGTTTTAAAATCATCTCATACTGCAGTACAGACAGGTTTCAGTCGGTCCTGTGAGGGACAGATTGTTGTTTTAAAATCATCTCATACTGCAGTACAGACAGGTTTCAGTCGGTGCTGTGAGGGACAGATTACCGTTCTAAAATCATCTCATTGTGCAGTAGGGACATGTTCCTGTCTGTGCTGTGAGGGACAGATTATCGGTCCAAAATCATCTCATACTGGAGTAGGGAGAGGTTCCTGTCGGTGCTGTGAGGGACAGATTATCATTTTAAAATCATCTCATACTGCAGTACAGACAGGTTCCTGTCGGTGCTGTGAGGGACAGATTACCGTTCTAAAATCATCTCATAGTGCAGTAGGGATATGTTCCTGTCTGTGCTGTGAGGGACAGATTATCGGTCTAAAATCATCTCATACTGCACTCTGGACAGGTTCCTGGTGGGGCTGTGAGGGACAGATTATCCTTCTAAAATCATCTCATACTGCAGTAGGGTCAGGTTTTTGTCAGTGCTGTGAGGGACAGATTATCGTTCTAAAGTCATCTCATACTGGAGTAGGGACAGATTCCTGTCGGTGCTTTGAGGGACAGATTATTGTTCTAAAATCATCTCATACTACAGTAGGGACAGGTTCCTGTCGGTACTGTGAGGGACAGATTATTGTTCTCAAATCATCTCATACTGCAGTAGGAACAGGTTACTGTCGGTGCTGTGAGGGAAAGATTATCGTTCTAAATTTATCTCATACTGGAGTAGGGACAGGTTCCTGTCGGTGCTGTGAGGGACAGATTATCATTCTAAAATGATCTCATACTGCAGTAGGGACAGGTTCCTGTCGGTGCTTTGAGGGACAGAATAGCGTTCTAAAATCATCTCATACTGCAGTAGGGACATGATCTTGTCGGCGCTGTGAGGGACAGATTATTGTTCTAAAATCATCTAATACTGCAGTAGGGAGAGGTTCCTGTTGGTGCTGTGAGGGACAGCTTATCATTCTAAAATAATCTCATACTGCAGTAGGGACAGGTTCCTGTCGGTGCTGTGAGGGACAGATTATCGCACTAAAATCATCTCATACTGGAGTCGGGACAGGTTCCTGGCGGTGCTGTGAGGGACAGATTATCGTTCTAAAATCATCTCATACTGCAGTAGGGACAGGTTCCTGTCGGTGCTGTGAGGGACAGATTATCGTTCTAAAATCATGTCATACTGGAATAGGGAGAGGTTCCTGTTAGTGCTATGAGGTACAGATTATTGTTCTAAAATCATCTCATACTGCAGTCTGGACAGGTTCCTGCCAGTGCTGTGAGGGACAGATTATTGTTACAAAATCAGTTCATACTGGTGTAGGAACAGGTTCCTGTCGGTGCTGTGAGGGACAGATTGTAGTTCTAAAATCATCTCATACTGCAGTAGGGACAGGTTCCTGGCGGTGCTGTGAGGGACAGATTATTGTTCTAAAGTCATCTCATACTGAAGTAGGAACAGATTCCTGTCGGTGCTTTGAGGGACAGATTATCGTTCTAAAATCATCTCATACTGCAGTAGGAAGAGGTTCCTGTCGTTGCTGTGAGGGACAGATTATCGTTCTAAAATCATGTCATACTGCAGTAAGGACAGTTTCCATTCACTGCTGTGAGGGACAGATTATCATTCTAAAATCATCTCATAGTGCAGTAGGGACAGTTTCCTGTCAGTGCTGTGAGGGAGAGATTATCGTTCTAAAATCATCTCATACTGCAGTACAGACAGGTTTCAGTCGGTGCTGTGAGGGACAGATTACCGTTCTAAAATCATCTCATAGTGCAGTAGGGACATGTTCCTGTCTGTGCTGTGAGGGACAGATTATCTGTCTAAAATCATCTCATACTGGAGTAGGGAGAGGTTCCTGTCGGTGCTGTGAGGGACAGATTAGCGTTCTAAAATCATCTCATACTGCAGTAGGGACAGGTTCCTGCCAGTGCTGTGAGGGACAGATTACTGTTCTAAAATCATCACATACTGCAGTAGGGACAGGTTCCTGGCAGTGCTGTGAGGGACAGATTATCGTTCTAAAATCATCTCATACTGCAGTAGGGAAAGGTTCCTGTCGGTGCTGTGAGGGACAGAGTATCATTTTAAAATCATTTCATACTGCAGTAGGGACAGGTTTCTGTCAGTGCTGTGAGGGACAGATTGTCGTTCTAAAATCATCTCATTCTGCAGTAGGGACAGGTTCCTGGCTGTGCTGTGAGGGACAGATTATCGTTCTAAAATCATCTCATACTGGAGTAGGGACAGATTCCTGTCGGTGCTTTGAGGGACAGATTATCGTTCTAAAATCATCTCATACAGCAGTAGGGACAGGTTCCTGGCTGTGCTGTGAGGGACAGATTATCGTTCTAAAATCATCTCATACTGGAGTAGGGACAGATTCCTGTCGGTGCTTTGAGGGACAGATTATCGTTCTAAAATCATCTCATACAGCAGTAGGGACAGGTTCCTGGCTGTGCTGTGAGGGACAGATTATCGTTCTAAAATCATCTCATACTGGAGTAGGGACAGATTCCTGTCGGTGCTTTGAGGGACAGATTATCGTTCTAAAATCATCTCATACAGCAGTAGGGACAGGTTCCTGCCAGTGCTGTGAGGGACAGATTATCTTTCTAAAATCATCACATACTGCAGTAGGGACATGTTCCTGGCAGTGCTGTGAGGTACACAGTAACGTTTTAAAATCACCTCATACTGCAGTAGGGACAGGTTCCTGTCGGTGTTGTGAGGGACATATTATCGTTCTAAAATCATCTCATACTGCAGTAGGGACAGGTTCCTGTCGGTGCAGTGATGGACAGATTAGTGTTCTAAAATCATCACATACTGGTGTAGGGAGAGGTTCCTGTCGGTACTGTGAGGGACAGTATATTGTTCTAAAATCGTTGCAAACTGGTGTAGGGAGAGGTTCCTGTCGGTGCTGTGAGGGACATATTATCATTCTAAAATCATGTCATACTGCAGTAGGGACAGGTTCCTGTCGGTGCTGTGAGGGACAGATTATCGTTCTAAAATCATGTCATACTGCAGTAGGGACAGTTTCCTGTCAGTGCTGTAAGGGACAGATTATCGTTCTAAAATCATCTCATACTACAGTACAGACAGGTTCCTGTCGGTGCTGTGAGGGACAGATTACCGTTCTAAAATCATCTCATAGTGCAGTAGGGAAAGGTTCCTGTCTGTGCTGTGAGGGACAGATTATCTGTCTAAAATCATCTCATACTGGAGTAGGGAGAGGTTCCTGTCGGTGCTGTGAGGGACATATTATCGTTCTAAAATCATGTCATACTGCAGTAGGGACAGGTTCTTGTCGGTGCTGTGAGGGACAGATTATCGTTCTAAAATCATGTCATACTGCAGTAGGGACAGTTTCCTGTTAGTGCTGTGAGGGACAGATTATCTTTCTAAAATCATCTCATACTGCATTAGTGACAATTTCCTGTTAGTGCTGTGAGGGACAGATTATCGTTCTAAAATCATCTCATACTACAGTACAGACAGGTTCCTGTCGGTGCTGTGAGGGACAGATTAGTGTTCTAAAATCATCTCATACTGGTGTAGGGAGAGGTTCCTGTCGGTACTGTGAGGGACAGTAAATTGTTCTAAAATCGTTGCATACTGGTGTAGGGAGAGGTTCCTGTCGGTGCTGTGAGGGACATATTATCATTCTAAAATCATGTCATACTGCAGTAGGGACAGGTTCCTGTCGGTGCTGTGAGGGACAGATTATCGTTCTAAAATCATGTCATACTGCAGTAGGGACAGTTTCCTGTCAGTGCTGTGAGGTACAGATTATCGGTCTAAAATCATAACATACTGGAGTAGGGAGAGGTTCCTGTCGGTGCTCTGAGGGACAGATTATCATTTTAAAATCATCTCATACTGCAGTAGGAACAGGTTACTGTCGGTGCTGTGAGGGACAGATTATCGTTCTAAAATCATCTCATACTGGAGTAGGGACAGATTCCTGTCGGTGCTTTGAGGGACAGATTATCGTTCTAAAATCATCTCATACTGCAGTAGGGACAGGTTCCTGTCGGTGCTGTGAGGGACAGATTATCATTCTAAAATCATCTCATACTGGAGTAGGGACAGATTCCTGTCGGTTCTTTGAGGGACAGATTATCGTTCTAAAATCATCTCATACTGCAGTAGGGACAGGTTCCTGTCGGTGCTGTGAGGGACAGAATAGCGTTCTAAAATCATCTCATACTGCAGTAGGGACAGGATCTTGTCGGCGCTGTGAGGGACAGATTATTGTTCTAAAATCATCTCATACTGCAGTAGGGACAGGATCTTGTCGGTGCTGTGAGGGACAGATTATTGTTCTAAAATCACCTCATGCTGCAGTACAGACAAGTTCCTGTCGGTGCTGTGAGGGACAGATTATCGTTCTAAAATCATCTCATACTGGAGTAGGGACAGGTTCCTGGTGGTGCTGTGAGTGACAGATTATCGTTCTCAAATCATCTCATACTGCATTAGGAACAGGTTACTGTCGGTGCTGTGAAGGACAGATTATCGTTCTAAAATCATGTCATACCGGAGTAGGGAGAGGTTCCTGTTAGTGCTATGAGGGACAGATTATCGTTCTAAAATCGTCTCATACTGCAGTAGGGACAGGTTCCTATCGGTGCAGTGAGGGAAGGATTCTCGTTCTAAAATCATCTCATACTGCAGTAGGGACAGGTTCCTGCCAGTGCTGTGAGGGACAGATTATTGTTCTAAAATCATCACATACTGCAGTAGGGACAGGTTCCTGGCAGTGCTGTGAGGTACACAGTAATGTTTTAAAATCACCTCATACTGCAGTAGGGACAGGTTCCTGTCGGTGCTGTGAGGGACAGATTATTGTTCTAAAATCATCTCATAATGCAGTAGGGACAGGTTCCTGTCGGTGCTGTGAGGGACAGATTAGTGTTCTAAAATCATCTCATACTGATGTAGGGAGAGGTTCCTGTTGGTACTGTGAGGGACAGTATATTGTTCTAAAATCGTTGCATACTGGTGTAGGGAGAGGTTCCTGTCGGTGCTGTGAGGGACATTTTATCGTTCTAAAATCATCTCATAACGCAGTAGGGACAGGTTCCTGTCGGTGCTGTGAGGGACAGATTAGTGTTCTAAAATCATCTCATACTGATGTAGGGAGAGGTTCTTGTCAGTACTGTGAGGGACAGTATATTGTTCTAAAATCGTTGCATACTGGTGTAGGGAGAGGTTCCTGTCGGTGCTGTGAGGGACATATTATCGTTCTAATACCATCTCATACTGCAGTAGGGACAGGTTCCTGTCGGTGCTGTGAGGGACAGATTATCGTTCTAAAATCATGTCATACTGCAGTAGGGACAGTTTCCTGTCAGTGCTGTAAGGGACAGATTATCGTTCTAAAATCATCTCATACTGCAGTAGGGACAGTTTCTTGTCAGTGCTGTAAGGGACAGATTATCGTTCTAAAATCATCTCAAACTACAGTACAGACAGGTTTCTGTCGGTGCTGTGAGGGACAGATTATCGGTCTAAAATCATCTCATACTGGAGTAGGGAGAGGTTCCTGTCGGTGCTGTGAGGGACAGATTATCATTTTAAAATCATCTCATACTGCAGTAGGGACAGGTTCCTGGCGGGGCTCTGAGGGACAGATTATCGTTCTAAAATCATCTCATATTGCAGTAGGGACAGGTTCCAGGCGGTGCTGTGAGGGACAGATTATCGTTCTAAAATCATCTCATACTGCAGTAGGGACAGATTCCTGTCGGTGCTGTGAGGGACAGATTATCGTTTTAAAATCATCTCATACTGCAGTAGGGACAGGTTCCTGGCGGTGCTGTGAGGGACAGATTATCGTTCTAAAATCATCTCATACTGGAGTAGGGACAGATTCCTGTCGGTGCTTTGAGGGACAGATTATCGTTCTAAAATCATCTCATACTGCAGTAGGGACAGGTTCCTGTCGGTGCTGTGAGGGACAGATTATCGTTCTAAAATCATCTCATACTGCAGTAGGAACAGGTTACTGTCAGTGCTGTGAGGGACAGATTATCGTTCTAAAATCATCTCATACTACAGTACAGACAGGTTCCTGTCGGTGCTGTGAGGGACAGATTACCGTTCTAAAATCATCTTATACTGGAGTAGGTAGAGGTTCCTGTCGGTGCTGTGAGGGACAGATTATCGTTTTAAAATCATCTCATACTGCAGTAGGGACAGGTTCCTGGCGGGGCTCTGAGGGACAGATTATCTTTCTAAAATCATCTCATACTGCAGTAGGGACAGGTTCCTGGCGGTGCTGTGAGGGACAGATTATTGTTCTAAAATCATCTCATACTGCAGTAGGGACAGGTTCCTGGCGGTGCTGTGAGGGACAGATTATCGTTCTAAAATCATCTCATACTGGAGTAGGGACAGATTCCTGTCGGTGCTTTGAGGGACAGATTATCGTTCTAAAATCATCTCATACTGCAGTAGGGACAGGTTCCTGTCGGTGCTGTGAGGGACAGATTATCGTTCTAAAATCATCTCATACTGCAGTAGGAACAGGTTACTGTCGGTGCTGTGAAGGACAGAATAGCGTTCTAAAATCATCTCATATTGCAGTAGGGACAGGATCTTGTCGGCGCTGTGAGGGACAGATTATTGTTCTAAAATCATCTCATACTGCAGTAGGGACAGGATCTTGTCGGTGCTGTGAGGGAAAGATTATCGTTCTAAAATCATCTCTTACTGCAGTACAGACAAGTTCCTGTCGGTGCTGTGAGGGACAGATTATCGTTCTAAAATCATCACATACTGCAGTAGGGACAGGTTCCTGGTGGTGCTGTGACGGACAGATTATCGTTCTAAAATCATCTCATACTGCAGTAGAGTTAGGTTCCTGTCGGTGCTGTGAGGGACAGGTTATCGTTCTAAAATCATGTCATACCGGAGTAGGGAGAGGTTCCTGTTAGTGCTATGAGGGACAGATTATCGTTCTAAAATCATCTCATACTGCCGTAGGGAAAGGTTCCTATCGGTGCAGTGAGGGAAGGATTATCGTTCTAAAATCATCTCATACTGCAGTAGGGACAGGTTCCTGCCAGTGCTGTGAGGGACAGAATATTGTTCTAAGATCATCACATACTGCAGTAGGGACAGGTTCCTGGCAGTGCTGTGAGGTACAGAGTAACGTTTTAAAATCACCTCATACTGCAGTAGGGACAGGTTCCTGTCGGTGCTGTGAGCGACAGATTATCGTTCTAAAATCATCTCATACTGCAGTAGGGACAGGTTCCTGTCGGTGCTGTGAGGGACAGATTAGTGTTCTAAAATCATCTCATACTGGTGTAGGGAGAGGTTCCTGTCGGTACTCTGAGGGACAGTATATTGTTCTAAAATCGTTGCATACTGGTGTAGGGAGAGGTTCCTGTCGGTGCTGTGAGGGACATATTATCGTTCTAAAATCATGTCATACTGCAGTAGGGACAGGTTCCTGTCGGTGCTGTGAGGGACAGATTATCATTCTAAAATCATGTCATACTGCAGTAGGGACAGTTTCTTGTCAGTGCTGTGAGGGACAGATTATCGTTCTAAAATCATCTCATACTGCAGTAGGGACAGTTTCCTGTCAGTGCTGTAAGGGACAGATTATCGTTCTAAAATCATCTCATACTACAGAACAGACAGGTTCCTGTCGGTGCTGTGAGGGACAGATTACCGTTCTAAAATCATCTCATAGTGCAGTAGGGAAAGGTTCCTGTCTGTGCTGTGAGGGACAGATTATCGGTCTAAAATCATCTCATACTGCAGTAGGGACAGATTCCTGTCGGTGCTGTGAGGGACAGATAATTGTTCTAAAATCATCACATACTGCAGTAGGGACAGGTTCCTGGCAGTGCTGTGAGGTACAGAGTAACGTTTTAAAATCACCTCATACTGCAGTAGGGACAGGTTCCTGTCGGTGCTGTGAGGGACAGATTATCGTTCTAAAATCATCTCATATTGCAGTAGGGACAGGTTCCTGTCGGTGCTGTGAGGGACAGATTAGTGTTCTAAAATCATCTCATACTGGTGTAGGGAGAGGTTCCTGTCGGTACTGTGAGGGACAGTATATTGTTCTAAAATCGTTGCATACTGGTGTAGGGAGAGGTTCCTGTCGGTGCTGTGAGGGACATATTATCATTCTAAAATCATGTCATACTGCAGTAGGGACAGGTTCCTGTCGGTGCTGTGAGGGACAGATTATCGTTCTAAAATCATGTCATACTGCAGTAGGGACAGTTTCATGTCAGTGCTGTGAGGGACAGATTATCGGTCTAAAATCATAACATACTGGAGTAGGGAGAGGTTCCTGTCGGTGCTCTGAGGGACAGATTATCCTTTTAAAATCATCTCATACTGCAGTAGGAACAGGTTACTGTCGGTGCTGTGAGGGACAGATTATCGTTCTAAAATCATCTCATACTGCAGTAGAGTTAGGTTCCTGTCGGTGATGTGAGGGACAGATTATCGTTCTAAAATCATGTCATACCGGAGTAGGGAGAGGTTCCTGTTAGTGCTATGAGGGACAGATTATCGTTCTAAAATCGTCTCATACTGCCGTAGGGAAAAGTTCCTATCGGTGCAGTGAGGGAAGGATTATCGTTCTAAAATCATCTCATACTGCAGTAGGGACAGGTTCCTGCCAGTGCTGTGAGGGACAGATTATTGTTCTAAGATCATCACATACTGCAGTAGGGACAGGTTCCTGGCAGTGCTGTGAGGTACAGAGTAACGTTTTAAAATCACCTCATACTGCAGTAGGGACAGGTTCCTGTCGGTGCTGTGAGGGACAGATTATCGTTCTAAAATCATCTCATACTGCAGTAGGGACAGGTTCCTGTCGGTGCTGTGAGGGACAGATTCGTTTTCTAAAATCATCTCATACTGGTGTAGGGAGAGGTTCCTGTCGGTACTCTGAGGGACAGTATATTGTTCTAAAATCCTTGCATACTGGTTTAGGGAGAGGTTCCTCTCGGTGCTGTGAGGGACATATTATCGTTCTAAAATCATGTCATACTGCAGTAGGGACAGGTTCCTGTCGGTGGTGTGAGGGACAGATTATCATTCTATAATCATGTCATACTGCAGTAGGGACAGTTTCTTGTCAGTGCTGTGAGGGACAGATTATCGTTCTAAAATAATCTCATACCGCAGTAGGGACAGTTTCCTGTCAGTGCTGTAAGGGACAGATTATCGTTCTAAAATCATCTCATACTACAGTACAGAAAGGTTCCTGTCGGTGCTGTGAGGGACAGATTACCGTTCTAAAATCATCTCATACTGCAGTAGGGACAGATTCCTGTCGGTGCTGTGAGGGACAGATTATCGTTCTAAAATCATCTCATACTGCAGTAGGGACAGGTTCCTGGCGGTGCTGTGAGGGACAGATTATCGTTCTGTAATCATCTCATAATGGAGTAGGGACAGATTCCTGTCGGTGCTTTGAGGGACAGATTATTGTTCTAAAATCATCTCATACTGCAGTAGGGACAGGTTCCTGTCAGTGCTGTGAGGGACAGATTATCGTTCTAAAATCATCTCATACTGCAGTAGGAACAGGTTCCTGTTGGTGCTGTGAGGGACAGATTATCGTTCTAAAATCATCTCATACTGCAGTAGGAACAGGTTCCTGTCGGTGCCTTGAGGGACAGATTATCGTTCTAAAATCATCTCATACTGCAGTACAGACAGGTTCCTGTCGGTGCTTTGAGGGACAGAATAGCGTTCTAAAATCATCTCATACTGCAGTAGGGACAGGATCTTGTCGGCGCTGTGAGGGACAGATTATTGTTCTAAAATCATCTCATACTGCAGTAGGGAGAGGTTCCTGTCGGTGCTGTGAGGGACAGTTTATCATTCTAAAATAATCTCATACTGCAGTAGGGACAGGTTCCTGTCGGTGCTGTGAGGGACAGATTATCGCTCTAAAATCATCTCATACTGCAGTAGGAACAGGTTAGTGGCAGTGCTGTGAGGGACAGATTATCATTCTAAAATCATCTCATACTGGAGCAGGGACAGATTCCTGTCGGTGCTTTGAGGGACAGATTATCGTTCTAAAATCATCTCATACTGGAGTAGGGAAAGGTTCCTGTCGGTTCTTTGAGGGACAGATTATCGTTCTAAAATCTTCTCATACTGCAGTAGGAACAGGTTACTGTTGGTGCTGTGAGGGACAGATTATCGTTCTAAAATTATCTCATACTGGAGTAGGGAAAGGTTCCTGTCGGTGCTGTGAGGGACAGATTATCGTTCTAAAATCATCTCATACTGCAGTAGGGACAGGTTCCTGTCGGTGCTTTGAGGGACAGAATAGCGTTCTAAAATCATCTCATACTGCTGTAGGGACAGGATCTTGTCGGCGCTGTGAGGGACAGATTATTTTTCTAAAATCATCTCATACTGCAGTAGGGACAGATACCTGTCGATTCTGTGAGGGACAGATTATCGCTCTAAAATCATCTCATACTGGAGTAGGGACAGTTTACTGGCGGTGCTGTGAGGGACAGATTATCGTTCTAAAAACATCTCATACTGCAATAGGGACAGGTTCCTGTCGGTGCTGTGAGGGACAGATTAGCATTCTAAAATCATCTCATACTGCAGTAGGGACAGGTTCCTGTTGGTGCTGTGAGGGACAGATTAGCATTCTAAAAGCATCTCATACTGCAGTAGGGACAGCTTCCTGTCGTTGCTTTGAGGGACAGATTATCGTTCTAAAATTATCTAATACTGCAGTAGGGACAGGTTCCTGTCGATGCTGTGAGGGACAGATTATCGCTCTAAAATTATCTCATACTGGAGTAGGGACAGTTTACTGGCGGTGCTGTGAGGGACAGATTATCGTTCTAAAACCATCTCATACTGCAATAGGGACAGGTTCCTGGTGGTGCTGTGAGGGACAGATTATCATTCTAAAATCATCTCATACTGCAGTAGGGACAGGTTCCTGTTGGTGCTGTGAGGGACAGATTAGCATTCTAAAAACATCTAATACTGCAGTAGGGACAGGATCTTGTCGGCGCTGTGAGGGACAGATTATTGTTCTAAAATCATCTTATACAGCAGTAGGGAGAGGTTCCTGTCCGTGCTGTGAGGGACAGCTTATCATTATAAAATAATCTCATACTGCAGTAGGGACAGGTTCCCGTCGGTGCTGTGAGGAACAAATTATCGTTCTAAAATCATCTCATACTGGAGTAAGGACAGGTTCCTGGCAGTGCTGTGAGGGACAGATTATCGTTCTAAAATTATCTCATACTGCAGTAGGGACAGGTTCCTGTCGGTGCTGTGAGGGACAGATTATCATTCTAAAATCATCTCATACTGCAGTAGGGACAAGTTCCTGATGGTGCTGTGAAGGACAGATTAGCATTCTAAAAGCATCTCATACTGGTGTAGGAGAGGTCCCTGCTGCTGGTGTGAGCGGTGCATTTCTTGCACAAAAATAAAAAGTGCACCTACATTGCTGTTTAACAGGTTCCCCACCGCGCGCCGTCTTTTCACGGCGGCAGTCGGGAGCCCTGCGCGAATCGCCGTAAATAAGCGGCGATCCACATTTGGCCACCAGGGGGCGCGCGCTCCCGCCGCACTCCTGGGGAGTGTGCCCACGGCTCGGGCAGACCCGGCGATTCCCCACTCTGTCAGTGGGGCATGAGAGATCTACTGATCCCTGTCCCTGGGATCACTTAGATCTCTCATGCCCATGTTAGCCCAACCCCCCACAGTAAGAACACACCCAGGGAACACGATTAACCCCTAGCTCCCCCCTGCAGCTTAACACCTTCACTGCCAATGACATTTATACAGTAAATCAGTGGACATTTACATTTCTGATCACTGAATAAATGTCATTGGTCCCAAAAAAGTGTCAAAAATGTTCCGACATGTCTGCCCCAATATCGCATTACCGCTAAAAATTGCAGATCGCCGCCATTACTAGTAAAAAATAATAAAAAAATAAAAACCCCAAAAATGAATTCTCACCATCCGTAAACGCGGCCACTTTTGCGCAAACCAATCAATAAACGCTGATTGCAATTTTTTTTATCGCAAATATGAGTAATTATATAAATCGGGCAAAAACGGTGAAAAAAAATGGTTTTTTATATTTTTTTTCTGGATTTGAATTTTAGCAAAAAGTAAGAAATTTGGGTTTTTTTGCAAATGGTTGCTCTTCTTTTGTTTATAGCGGCGATAAGAAATGATGCAGAGGCAATCAAATACCACCAAAAGAAAGCTCCATTTGTGGGAAAAAAAGGACACAAATTTTGTTTGGGTACAACGTCGCACGACCGCGCAATTGTCAGTTAAAGCGACGTAGCGCCGAATCGCAAAAAGTGCTCTGGTCCTAAAGTGGGAAATTCTTCCGGGGCTGAAGTGGTTAAAAAAAAAAAGAATAATAATTTATCATTCTTTTTTTTTTTAGTATTAATAAATAGTGCTACATAATACATTTACACCTTGCTCTACATTTCTTGCGCAAAAATAAAAAGTGCGTCTACATTGCTGGTTTAAAAAAAAAAATATTCAAAATACTACATTTGCGGCCAGCGGTGCATTTCTTGCACAAAAAATAAAAAGTGCATCTACATTGCTGATTTTAAAAAAAAAGAATAATAATTTATTATTCTTTTTTTTAATTATTTTTAATAAATGGTGCTACATAGTACATTTGTGTCCAGAATGAGGAGAGCGTCAAATAAGGGATGTGGCCGTGGTCGTGGTGCTGCTGGTGTTGGTGGTGTTGGTGAAGTTCCTGTTGCAAGGAGAGGACGTGGTCAATTTGTGCCTGCTACACGCACAAGTGAAACACCTTCCTCAGGTGCAAGTAGCCGACAGAACCTTCAACATTATATGGTAGGCCCAAATGCCGCTCAACGAATGGTGAGGCCAGAACAAGTACAGGCGATAGTAGATTTGGTGGCTGACAAAGCCTCCAGTTCCTTCACATTGCCTCCCACCCGGTCCCTTGATGAAAGTTCAGAGTTGACACCTGAACCCCATGGCCATCTGTCTTTCACCTTAGCCCCTTGTAAATCATCCAAGCAGTCTGAGCTCCAAGTCATGCAGCAGTCTCTTCTGCTTTTTGATGACTCTGCTGGTGTGCTTTCTGTGGGCCATCCATATAGCACTGCCCCAGAAGTGGAAGACATTGAGTGCACCGATGCCCAACCACTTCTGTTTCAGGATGAAGACATGGAAACACCACCGCAACACGTCTTTGATGATGACGAAACACAGGTGCCAACTGCTGCAGCTTTCCACAGTGTGCAGACTGACAAGGAGGGCAGTGGTGAAGGGTGGGTGGAAGATGATGTGGAGAATGATGAGGTCCTAGACCCCACATGGAGTGAGGGTCATGCTAGTGATGTGTGCAGTTTGGAGAAAGAGGTGGTGGTCGTACAGAGGCACCGGCACAGCAAAAGAGGAAGCAGGTTGCAAAAGGAGAGCGACCATCCCCTAGACAGTATGCATGCTACTACCCACCGCACCCAGGGACCTAGCACACCAAAGGCAGCTCACAGGAGTTCCCCTGCGTGGCAGTTCTTCAGACAATGTGCTGACGACAAGACACGAGTAGAGTTGAGCAAACTTCTAGAAGTCCGGGTTCTGCTGGTTCGGCCGAACTTCAGGACAAAGTCCGGGTTTGGGTCCGGACAGAACCGGAACTTTGTCCCTGACCCCGAACCCCATTGAAATCAATGGGGACCCGAACTTTTAAGCACAAAAATGGCTGTAAGAAAGCCCTGGAAAGTCCCAGAGGTCTGCAAAAGGAAGGAAATGGGGGTAAGGGTGGGACAAGTGACCTACAAAGAAATGGGGACAGGGAAATAACTAAAAGCATTTTTAAAAACATAAAAAAATCAAAAATGGAGGTGGATGTGGACCATCTTCAAACTGGGTCTGAAAAGTATTAATTAACGGTAGAAGCCATATAACTGTTCTAAAATCATCTTCAAACTGTGTCAAAAAAGTATAAATTAGCTGGGAGAACCCATATCACTGTTCTGCAAACATCTGGAAACTGTGTGTGTCACTTTAAATGAAACCGGGAATAACTGAACATCTGTTCTGCAAACATCTTTAAAGTCTGTGTGTCACTTTAAATGAAACCGAGAATAACTGAACATCTGTTCTGCAAACATCTTTAAAGCCTGTGTGTCACTTTAAATGAAACCGGGAATAACTGAACATCTGTTCTGCAAACATCTTTAAAGTCTGTGTGTCACTTTAAATGAAACCGGGAAT
>BLSH010437949.1:32382-50331 GCA_018402905.1 Glandirana rugosa
AGCATTTATCTAAAGGTAGAGACGATATATATCAGACATTCAACCCTTTAATGTTGAGTATAAAACACCCACGAATTGGTGAAGGAATGACCCGTGAATTTGGGGGGAGGACGGGTCTGGTTAAAAGTCCAAAGTCGCGACAGCGTAAAACTTACTGTTAACGCGCCAGCACGCTGCAACATGGGTTTATTTTAACTACAGGAAAAAAGGGGTGTTTATCTCGAAAGAAAACCACCATGAACTAGTGGAGACGCCAAAAGTAAAAAACGCGATATTTGTTTTGTTTCTCGCTGTTAAAACTTTTTTCTTGTTATAAAGAATGAAAAACGAGAAATAATTTTTTTTTTTTTTTTTATTTTGGGATATTTATTAGAGCAAAAAGTAAGAAATATTGTTCTTTTTTCAAAATTGTCGCTCTTTGTTTTGTTTATAGCGCAAAAAATGAAAACCGCAGAGGTGATCAAGTACCACCAAAAGAAAGCTCTATTTGTGGGGAAAAAAGGACATCAATTTTATTTGGGTACAACGTCGCACGACCGCGCAATTGTCATTCAAAATGCGACAGCGCTGAAACCTGAAAATTGGTCTGGGCAGGAGGGGGGTTTAAGTGCCCAGTAAGGAAGTGGTTAAGCACCCACAAAATATGAGTTGTAATTTCCCAACTTACAGACTATATATAGCAGAGATGGAAATCTATTTACGATCTATAGAAAAATTATTTAGACAACTCTACCATACATGTAACCTTCCTTTTTTTTGTCCTGTAAGATGTAAGAACAGTTATGCAATTTAGCAACATTTAAGAAACAACTAGCTTAAAAGGTTACATCAGCAATTCAACAAACGCGCTTTTTTTTTCCTCTAGAATAAGTTCTTAAGAACATTTACATTTTTTAAGTGTACTTCTTTTTTTTAACTTCAAAAAATGTTTAATATCAAATTGGTACCAAATATTTCCCTTAGCCTAAATTAAACATAATATATATATATATATATCAAAAGATATATTACTTACCCATGGTTAAGAAACTGTGATTATCTCAACACATGCTTATCAGCATCAGCATGTACTCACACAGTCGTGTCGGGCCTTTCATAAACGCAGAATATGGAGTCACTGAGGGATCTCGGCCAATGTTTCCCCATTTGGGGAGCACACATATGTGTGCTGCTTATTTGTCACGAGGCCACTCTGCATTTACTCTGCTGCTAGACCCACATTGGGAGTAACAGCTTATTTGGATTCAATCCCTACACATGCAGTCTGAAGGGATTTGTATGAAGATCCCTTCTATCCACATGCGCAGTAGACAACAGAATTTGCTTAGGAGAGTAGGACAGTGGAAATTGTTGCTTGAAGTTAATCAAGTCCAGCCAAATGCCCTTCTGTGGAGGGCGTCACCTAAGCTGAACCTGTAACCAAGCTTAGGGACCCACTGGTTGTTTAACTCCCCTGATACTCCTCACCAATTTACTCAGTGTGTTTCTCTTCAGCAACCTTGTCAGATGAGACAGACATTGGAAAATTTGAGCAGGTACAGGTGGACCGGAGACCCGCAACGCACTTCCGAGAGATGCCACCCAGATATTATCCCGAACTGGGGCTGCTATATACCCTTATATATTTTTTTCCCAATCAAGCACTACACACATTGAACAATTAACAATTGAGACCAACTACAACCTCTTTGCGTTCCAGCTGACGCTGTTTGTGGCTAGGTTTGAAATTTTATGCATTGAAGCCTTGAGATAAGGCTTTATCTTTCATACAATTTCAAATCTGACTACCATACACGTACAATCAGTGATCGTACCATTTGCAATCGTAACTGACTGTGATCTCCTTGTTCTTCAGCTAAAAGCAGCTTGAAGCTGGATACATAATCTTATCATTCAAGCCTTGAAATAAGGTGTTAGCTTTCACACAGTCTAAGCTAACTTTTACATACATTTGGGGAATTAGTAAAAACAAAACAAAGAAACAAAACATTTGTCCACCGTCAAGAGATTGAGTTACTTGTCACACCTTCACTGATCGTGTCACTTAGAGACCTGGCAAAGGAGAGGAGAGCCTTTAAGGTAAAAGCCTACCTTTTGGCGCCATTTGTCTTATCCTGTCCTGCAAATCTCTTTGTTCCAGAATGATCAGAAAGTGATATTAAGTGCACAAGCATCCTCCGCCAAAACTGTTGTGGAATTTTGTCAAGACCACTCATTCTTACGGTGAACAAAGTTGTTTATTGACACATTTTATGTATTTATTTATTTATTTCAGGTACTTATATAGCGCCATCAATTTACGCAGCGCTTTTACATATATATTGTACATTCACATCAGTCCCTACTCTCAAGGAGCTTACAATCTAAGGTCCCTAACTCACATTCACACATATACTAGGGCCAATTTAGACAGGATCTAATTAACCTACCAGTATGTCTTTCGAGTGTGGGAAGAAACCGGAGTACCCGGAGGAAACCCACGCAGTCACAGGGAGAACATGCAAACTCCAGGCAGGTAGTGTCATGGTTGGGATTCCAACCAGTGACCCTTTTGCTGCTAGACGAAAGTCCTATCCATGGCACCACTGTGCTGACACATACACGTGTATGGACCAGCCCTCCAAGAAGACTGGCCAAGAGCTGTTCTTTTTACAAGGGTATTTATACTGTATGGAAGACACATACATGATTCAACATTGGTTACAGATAATTGCAGTCTTGTCAGCATGACTGATTTTGGACAGATTACCAAGTATGGCATGTCACACTATAAATAAACAACAATAAAGGTACAGATAGCCTTCAACATATTTTTCCAGATGGTCATGTCATAAAACCATTCTTAGCTTGCTTGTTTTAGCTACCTAAAGGTGGCAGGGAGGTTATGACACAGGTTTGAACCATAATGTTTAAAGCAGCAGTTATAACATAGTTACTGTATGTATCTTTATTTGATATCTAAGGCTTAATTCCTTAACACTGTAAAGACTCCCATGAGGAAATAGTGATGTAAGGATGCGTTGCCTTGTCCAGTTGCCAGAAAGCTAGAATTAAACATACACTATATTGTCAAAAGTATTGGGACACCTGTAAACTGCATGTTGTTCTGTAATCTGTCGTTGCAAACCATACCGATCTGTCTTTACTATTCATGTACTCATTTGCTTACTGCACTTTTATGCTCTGTATAATAATAAAACTAGTTATGAAAAAAAAAAAGTATTGGGCCACCTGCCTTTACACGCACATGGATTTTAATGGCATCACAGTCTTAGTCCATAGGGTTCAATATTGAGCTGGCCCACCCTTTGCAGCTATAACAGCTTCAACACTTCTGGGAAGGCTGCCCACAAGGTTTAGGAGTGTTTCTATGGGAATGTTTGACCATTCTTCCAGAAGCGAATTTGTGAGGTCAGGATTCTCTGCAAGCCAGTCAAGTTCCTCCCCCATTTGGATGTCCTGACTTACTAGTCTTGGTCTTAGGCTCTCAAGAAGCCTGTTACAGGAAGCAACAGACATATGAGAAAAGTTGAAGAACTTATTGGGATATCTCTGTAACTCTCCATACGTGTTTGAGCAGTATACCAAACTAAAGCGCTGCAATAACAAAGCATCCAGAAGTGACATTGTCTGCTTTCCTCTTTCAGCTTTCTCTGTCTCCTCACCCTCTGTAACATGTTCAGTAGCAGTCTCTCATCAGTTTTCTGCATGACAGAATCCACAGTGTAGGTAGACACAAAGCACAGGTAGCTTGTGAAGGAATCAGTGTAATTTTCTCTCAATCGGCTCTAAAAATGGCACCGAAAATTATTAATTTATTATTTATCAATGCATTGTGGGAACTGGGGAGTGAAAAATAGTAAGGGTAGTTTTTTTTTTTTTGGTAAAAACCCTTGAAAAAGCTGACACGCATTACCGTGCATAAACATTTTTCAAAAATGCAGCTAAAAGCTTGCTTTTAGCGCTGCTTTTTCCTGACAGCAGCACTGTCATTTATTAAACTTTTAGTGTGCCCCAGGGCTTAATAAGCATTGCAATTTTAATTTCTGTTATTGAAGTATGACTGTTGGCAGTAGTGTTTACATGCTGTCAGGTGAAAAGTGGGTGACTATGCAGCAGGTTGTTTCTAGCAATAGAAGACATGTGCTATGCTTGCTACCCACTTGACATTTGGGTATGACTAGATTGTTGGCAAAGGGAATAAAACAGCTGTTGTTTATTGTGACTTAGCCATTTTGTTAGTCCATGAATGGGCAAGAAAGCAGTTGTATGGCTGACATACCAGAGCTACAGTATATAAATTGCCTCATCTATGCTTCGAAATGAGCATGCATCTAAGGCATGCACTACTGTATAGCCAGATGAGCAGGGATCGAGCAAGAAGTTTAACCAAAGCTGGCACTCCCACAGATCCATAAACAGCAAAACAAGAGTCAATACAAGTGATGGTATCAAGTATTATTATTCTTTTAAATTAGTATCTGGGAAAACACCTTGAATGGTCATACGCGTTAGTACTCCTTGGATATGAAAATATAACTGAGCAGATCATTGTTTTCCTTTCTTTATACATTTTAACATTTACATGTAATTTGTTGATTCTGCTTTTTCCACAGGGCCAGGAGAGCAGAAGAACATGGAACAAAGATTTGCTTTCACTGCATTCCAGAAGAGGTTTGCATTCCACAGCTCCTGCCATAGAAGCATTTTTTTCATGTATCTTCACATAATGACTTTCTTACAATCTACCTTTTTGTCTTTCCATGTTCGGCTCAAACATGAGCATTTATTCTTTTTTGCAAAAAAGTTTTTGTCAAACTAAAGAATGCAATTGTTAATTGATCACATATTTTTTATTAAAAGAACTCTGCTCTGAATTAATTACATTTGGAAAAGGGGGGATTATTAGGTAAATATGAAACATTTAGACAATGCTGTGTCATCAATATGAACGCTGCTCTAACAATACTTACAGAAAAGACTGTCATAAACCAGTTTACTCATATTTTAAGTCTTCTAACATACAGTACAAAGATCCACTAACTTTCTCTGCAATCTAGGTTTGGTTTCCACATGCAAAGCTCTGTTTTGTTGCCTACCTTCTAATAGATTTAAAAAGAAACACAATTTACAAGTGTATGGCTACTGGTAGTCTGCCTTTACAGTTCAGATACCATCAACAGATGACTCACTGTAAAATAGTCCACCTGATGGCTGGTTCACACCAGATGCAGGCCAGTGCATTTTTATTCTGCATTAAAAACACATGGGTGGTGTTTAACATGGATTCCAATAGCCCTAATTCACACCAGTGCAGTGTGTTCCAGCACAATGCATCTGTAAAGTGACACAAAAACACATCAAAAATGCACTGAAACATACATGTCCAATGGAGATGAAGAGAAAAAAAAGGGGAAAAATGCACCAGAATGCATCCAATATGCATCAAAACACATCCTGAGAGTAGAAATGTGTGGTGTGAACCGGCTCTAAAACATTATTATCTACATCCTTTAAAAAATAGGCACTTGATGTTCTGTTTCAAATGCTGTCTTGACATACCACCTTTGACCCAGTCTGTCCATATAATATTCCATATAATATTTTTAACTGCTGACTTGACACCATCCACAAGCAGCTTAACTCTTCAATAAGACACAGAAGTTGAATCCAATGCAATTTTACTTCACATAATCCCTAGAGACTACAGACCAGTCAACCTAACATCAATAGTGGGTAAATTATTGGAGGGGATAATAAGGGACTTTATCCAAAAATGTATTGAAGGAAAAAGTATCATTAGTAGTAATGAGCATGGGTTTACGAAAGGTCATTCTTGCCAGACCAATCTGCTAACATTCTCATTTAGAAAGGGGAAGGCCTGTGGATTTAGTGTATCTCAATTTTGCAAAAACATTTGATACAGTTTCCCATGAGCACTTAATCTACAAGCTGAGGTCTGCAGGCATGGACTACAATGTTTGGGCGTGTCCAAAGGGTGGTGACAAATAAGGTGTACTCAGAATGCTCTGGAGTAGTAAGTGAGGTACCCCAAGGTTCTGTCTTGGGACCAATTCTATTCAATTTATTCAAAATGATATAGAGCATGGGATAAATAGCTCAATCTCAGTTTTTTGCGGACGACACAAAAATAAGCAGGGAAATAACTTCACATCAGAATGTAGAAAGTTTACAGAAAGACCTGAAAAAAATAATGGAGCAGGCAACTACATGGCAAATTATGTTTAATGTGGAGAAATGTAAAGTAATGCACTTGGGGGCAAAAAACATAAATGCAAACTACTTACTAGGGGGAGAACCGCTGGGAGGAATCAAGGATGGAGAAAGATCTGGGGGTCCTGGTAGATGACAGACTGAGCAATAAAATGCAACGTCAAGCTGCAGCTACAAGGGCCGGCAGAATTTTAGCATGCATAAAACAGGGGATATGCTGCTGGGATAAAACAGTAATCCTGCCACTATATAAAACTTTGGCTAGTCCACATCTGGAGTCCTCAGAAGGGAGGTTCTGGAACTGGAGAGAGTCCAAAGAAGAGCAACAAAATTAATAAGGGGCCTCGGCAACCTCAATTATGAGGAATGACTGCAAGCACTGGATTTGTTCTCGCTGGAGAAGCGACGCATGAGGGGGGACATGATTGCGATTTACAAATATCTTAATGGTGATCCCAGCATAGAAGAAAAACTATTCAGTCTCAAGGAGTGTAAGAGGACACGGGGCCACACAATGAGTTTGGAGAAGAGGTTTAACCTTAAACTGCGCAGGGGGGTTTTCGTTGTCAGGGCAATAAGGCAGTGGAACTCTCTTCCACAATTGGTGTTGGCAGCGGGGAGTATGGATATTTTTTAACGATTCTTGGTTGTGCATCTTAAAGAACACAACATACAAGGATATGGGAAATAAAATAGACTATGACATACGTACACCTACACAGGTTGAACTGGGTGGATTGTTGTCTTTATTCAAACTTATCTGCTATGTAACTATGTAACACAAGTTGTTTGTTCAATTGACTTTTGTCAAAGGAGTCAGATGGAAAGTTGTTGGCCAAACAGTACCTGCATCCAATCAGAAGTATCTACTGTTCTATATTTTTCTGTTCTGTATTTTGACAGCATACAATAGCCGACGGGCGAGATTCATCCACCTGTGCTGTTTAGTGTAAATGGAGGAATCTGTTTCTTTTGTTCTGCCCGCAGATTCAATTAAAGTAATTGAATAAAATAAATTCATGGGTGTCTGGCCAACTTTAGGCTAGCCATACACACATAGATTTCTCATGTTCAGCCAGCAGGCTGAATGGAAAAAATCTAATAGCTAAACAGCATGGATAGAGGATTCTCCACTAGCAACTATTGTATTCAAGCAGCTGCAACACTCGTGGCTGTTAAATAACCAGACAGGGACTGCATTTTATAGAATGCAGTCATGTCTAACTGACAAATTTCCACCAGGCTTGCTCGATTTTTCAGTAGACATTTCTTGAGCTGGGTAGTGCTGACAGGGCTACACATAGTTCAAATTTTGGCTGATTCAGCATTAATTGGTCAAATTGAGCAACGCATGGCCAGCTTTAAGGTGTAGAAGCCAATTTTAGAGGTTAGAGTAAAAACTAATTTTGGTGGTTGTAATAGAGTTACAGTCATGGCCAAAATATTGGCACCCCTGCATTTCTGAAAGATAATGCACCACTTTGCCTAAAAAATGGTTGCAATTACAAATGCTTAGGCATTCTCATGTTTATTTCTTTTTTTTTTATTGGTATGACACAAAACATTGGAGAAACAAAAAGCCAAATATGACACATTCCACGCAAAACTCCAAAAATGGACTGAGCAAAATTAGTGGCACCTTATCAAAATTAACAAAAATAAATACAATAAACAATGTCTCTGATAGTGGACCAGTATCCAAAGCAGCGCTTCTTCCCTTTTTTTGCAAAGTGACAGCTAGTTCAAACAGACAACAGATATAGCCAGCACCCCATGTGGATTTCAGAGATAGGACAGATGTGAACACAGTTCTTAGGTAGGTATTTGTGCACCTTCCACCATCAAAGCTGCACCTCGTGGACCACTCCCCCAGGACTTGCACTTACAGACTAACGGTAAAACTGCGCCTTACTGGAAAAGCCAGTACCATCTCATCTGAATCCCATCGGGTGCTTTGGTCTCACTCAGGCATGCAAAAAACCGAATTGCTAGACATAGTGTAGTAGTGCAAAATGATTCATTGAATGCCCCCGCTTAAAATACACTTACAGAATATACAATAAAACTCACATACACGATCCAAATGTTTGCAGTACTTCACCCATATACCAGGAAGATCGGGCTACGGCTTCTCTCACCAGACCGGAGCTCCACCTTCTGGTGAGGGAACTCACATGTCACTTCCTAGTGCTGCTGGGTCATGCTCTGACGCGTTTCGTCATCACTACATCAACTGAGGGCATGACCAGCGGCGCGGCACATCTACTCTTGTGCTGAGTCTTCGAAAGGACCTCCCTCTGACACCACCTCTCAGCCTACACACTTTTAAAATAGGATTCATTTTTATTCTTTGTTTATTATTGTTTTAAAGACGTATTTAGAAATATACTAGTGCTGGGTCCATGCTGCGTGTGCTCCTATATGGATGGCAGTGGTGCTTAGCAGCCTTGTATGTATTATGAGGTAGCGTTGTGAGCTTGCGCAGTAGGGGACTGTTGTGGAGAGTGGCCTCTATCAATGACAAACACCTCATTTGTGCACAGCCATTTAGGCTGAGAGGTGGTGTCAGAGGGAGGTCTTTTCGAAGACTCAGAATAAGAGTAGATGTGCTGTGCCGCTGGTCACGCCCTCAGTTGAAGTCGTGGTGACGAAACGCGTTAGGGCAGGACCCAGTGGCACTAGGAAGTGACGTTTGAATTCCATCACTAGGAAGTGGAGCTCCGGTCTGGTGAGAGAAGCTGCAGCCCGATCTTCCTGGTATATGGGTGAAGTACTGCAAACATTTGGATCGTGTATGCGAGTTTTATTGCATATTCTGTAAGTGTATTTTAAGCAGGGGGTATTCAATAAATCATTTTGGACTACTACACTATGTCTAGCAATTTGGTTTTTTTCATGCCCGAGTGAGACCCAAGCACCCGATGGGATTCAGATGAGATGGTTCTGGCTTTTCCAGTAAGGCGCAGTTTTACCGTTAGTTGGTAAGTCCAAGTCCTGGGGGAGTGGTCCAAGAGGTGCAGTTTTGACGGTGGAAGGTGCATAAACAACTACCTAAGAACTGTGTTCACATCTGTCCTAGCTCTGAAATCCACATGGTGTGCTGGCTATATCTCATGTCTGTTTGAACTAGCTGTCACTTTGCAAAAGACATGAAGAAGCGCTGCTTTGGATACTGGTCCACTATCAGAGACATTGTTTATTGTATCTATTTTTGTTATGCTTGCATGATTTAACCCCTTGCCGACCGCCGATCGGCACCTGACGGCGACAAGGTGGCTGGTGAGCGCAAATCGCCGTCATACGACGGCGGCCGCGAGACCGAGCCTAGTGAGCGCACACGCGCCACCGGAGGCGCGCCCGCACGCTCACTGTGTTCGGGGAGGGCCAGGGAGCGGGTGCGGCGGCTTCGATTGCCGCCGGCTACCCGCAATGGCCCCCCGGAGCGAAGGAACGGAGGTCTGTGTATGTAAACACGGACCTCCGTTCTGTGAAGGGGGAAGGGCTGTGATCACAGCCTTCCTGTATACGGAGGCTGTGACCACTTCCCTTCCCCAGCTAGGGCAGTCCCCACACAGTTAGAACACGCCCAGGGAACACTGTTAACCCTTAGAGCGCCCACTGCAGGTTAACCCCTTCACTGCCAATGGCATTTACACAGTAATCAGTGCATTTTTATAGCACTGATCGCTGTATACATGCCAATGGTCCCAAAAAAGTGTCAAAATGGTCCGACATGTCCGCTGAAATATCGCAGTACTGCTAAAAATCGCAGATCGCCGCCATTACTAGTAAAAAAAAATAAAAACCCCAAAAATGTATTCTCATCATCCGTAAACGCGACCACTTTTGCGCAAACCAATCAATGAACGCCGATTGCGATTTTTTTTATCACAAATATGAGGAAGAATATAAATCGGCCAAAACCGATGAAAAAAAATGTTTTTTTATATTTTTTTTTGGATTTGTATGTTAGCAAAAAGTAAGAAATGTGTTTTTTTTTGCAAAATTGTCGCTCTTCTTTTGTTTATAGCGGCGATCAGAAATGACGCAGTGGTGATCAAATACCACCAAAAGAAAGCTCTATTTGTGGGAAAAAAAGGATGCAAATTTCGTTTGGGTACAACGTCGCACGACCGTGCAATTGTCAGTTAAAGCGACGCAGTGCCGAATCGCAAAAAGGGCTCCGGTCCTAAAGCTGGAAATCCTTCCGGGGCTGAAGTGGTTAAGCACCAGCTGAGCTTGACTGGAACTTATTAGAATCCACTGGCGCTGAATGATTATAGGAGGGCGATTTTATCCTTATCAAAATTGTAAGAAATAATTGCATTCCAAGTTTTTGATGCTCCTGTAATTTGCAATTAAACACACCTGTATTAATTAACAGGTACTGACAATACAGAAATCACACCGGCAACCAGTTAAAATGGTGATAAATTGATTCAACTTTTCTGTTGTGTGTCTCCATGTGCCACATGGAGCATGGAGAAGAGGAAGAGCAGCAAAGAATTTTCTGAGAGCTTGAGAACATAAATTGTGGAAAAGCATGGACAATCTCAAGGTTACAAGTCAATCTCCAGAGATCTTAATGTTCCTATGTCCACTGTGCGCAACATGGTCAAGAGTTTTACAGCCCATGACACTGTAGCTACTGTAATCTCCCTTGACATGAATGAAAGACAAAAAATAATCAAAGATTGCAACAAAGGATTGTTAGAATGGTGGATAAAATACCTTGATCAACTTCTAGACAAATTGAAGCTGGCCTTCAGGCACAGGGTACAACTGGTTCAGCTTGCACCATATGGCGCCATCTGAATGAAAAGGGATGCTATGGTAGGAGACCAAAGGGACCCCACTGCTTATACAGAAGCATTAAAAAGCCAGATACTTCTGGTTTCGGCGCTCCATGGACTAGTCGCGCGTCCTAGCAGCTCCCACGGAGAAGCCCAGAATCTGCTCGCAAAGCCTGCACAGACCCCTCCAAACCCGTCCCCTGCAACCCGGAGACACCCTGGACAGTGACATGCAGCGATACCTGGACAAGGGACCGCTCCGCCAGGCACAGTTCCACAAAATGCCGGAGGGCTCCGAACAGGCCACTCGGCCTGTCATGGCGGCGGCGCCACACGCCGGAGAACCCGCTCCCTCGGCTGCCTTTGGACAGGACGATCGTTCTACGGAGCTCATCGCACAAGCAGTAGCGGCTCTCCTGTCCCCTATGATTGCAGCATCTGTAGAGAAAGCAGTGCAGGAAGGGATGGCCCAGATCCATAAGGATCTCAAAGCACATGCGGGCAGGATCCAAGAGGCGGAGCAACGTATTGCACATCTGGAGGAAGAAGTGTACCAGACACAGAAATCTGACACTGCACATGAAAAACAGAATGCCCTTATCATCGAAAAACTCGAGTCCTTGAAAATCAGTCCAGAAGGAGCAACCTTCGTTTCATTGGGGCACCCGAATCTCTTTCATCAGGTGATCTCGTCAACTTTTGCGCAGTGAAAATCCCTGACGCCTTGGGCCTAAAGGGTCCCTTCCAGGTGGAAAGAGCACACAGGCTCGGAGAACCCACCCCCCAACCGCCCCGTACCAAGACCGATCATCGCTAAATATTTAAATTATGCGAACAAACATGTCATTCTACAGAAATTCAGGCAATCCAAATCGCTGATAATCGATGGGGCAAAAATCTTGATCTTTGCCGATTATTCAGCAGAAGTAGCCAAAAAAAGAAAGGCGTTCCAAAACATTTGCTCAGACCTATTTAAAAGGCAGATGAAGTTCACATTGGCTTTTCCAGAAACGCTCCGAGTCAACGCACCTAACGGCGAACAACTCACGTTTCACACCCCATCCGAGGCAGACCATTTCCTGCGATCCCTGGACCCCACGTCCTATGCCAAAGCAGCTTCCAGAGATCAAGGGTTATCCCGCCCCATGGACCAAAGAAGTCCCAGAAAGGATTTGGCTAAAAGACTCCAAACCCTCGGGTTAAATCACATGGAACTCTCCTGAAAACACCCCCCCGGAACACCAGCCGGAGCTACTCCACAACTTACCGCCTGTTCAGATGAGTATACAAACACTATACACTTTTGGAACCTTTCCACTCCAATGCCTGAACTGGTTATACAGTGTCGCTTTAAAAGATACTGTGCTCTCCTCTAAGCCACCAATATGTTAATATGCTCTGTTAATTATTTCTATTCCTCTCTCGCTTTGGCCAGACTAAAGGGAGACAGGAACTCCAGACATGCTCTTATTGTATTTTAGTTGTCACTCTATCCACATGGTGTTCCTCCCACCTGGATCTTATGCTATGTTCTACTTTTAATGTTCCTATGTCCACTGTGCGCAACATGGTCAAGAGTTTTACAGCCCATGACACTGTAGCTACTTTAATCTCCCTTGACATGAATGAAAGACAAAAAATAATCAAAGATTGCAACAAAGGATTGTTAGAATGGTGGATAAAATACCTTGATCAACTTCTAGACAAATTGAAGCTGGCCTTCAGGCACAGGGTACAACTGGTTCAGCTTGCACCATACAGCGCCATCTGAATGAAAAGGGATGCTATGGTAGGAGACCAAAGGGACCCCACTGCTTATACAGAAGCATTAAAAAGCCAGATACTTCTGGTTTCGGCGCTCCATGGACTAGTCGCGCGTTCTAGCAGCTCCCGCGGAGAAGCCCAGAATCTGCTCGCAAAGCCTGCACAGACCCCTCCAAAACCACCATGTGGATAGAGTGACAACTAAAATACAATAAGAGCATGTCTGGAGTTCCTGTCTCCCTTTAGTCTGGCCAAAGCGAGAGAGGAATAGAAATAATTAACAGCACATATAAACATATTGGTGGCTTAGAGGAGAGCACAGTATCTTTTAAAGTGACACTGTATAACCAGTTCAGGCATTGGAGTGGAAAGGTTCCAAAAGTGTAAAGTGTTCGTATACTCATACTTTCACAAGGGGCATCATAACGAACCACCACCTTATCTTATAAGGGGTTCTCTCTGATACACACCCCTTTATCGGCTTCCCCCCTCTGGGTGCTACGTTTCCCGTGACAAAACCATGTGGAAAAAAGTGAAGTTGATGTTTGACTTTTTGTTATCCCTTTGTTTTGTTCACTTCCCTGATACCCCCCACCCCCACCAACTGGCTGCATAACCTCTCTAAGTGTACTATACGTATCTGGCTGACCTATGCCCACTTTGACCTTCTCATCTCACCAAGGGCCCCCTAATTGGGGCACACATATACACTGCCCATCCCAAACTCCACAAACTCTACAAAATCTGCTCAATTCCCCCACCTGCATCTCTTTCATGAAAATTATCTCATGGAACGTGAAAGGACTAAAATTTCCCCACAAGCGAATAAAAATTACTGAGACACCTACACCGCCTAAAGACAGACAGAACCTTATTACAGGAATCTCATCTCCAATCCCAAGACTTCCAGTGCATGCACAGACTATGGGTGGGGATGGTCCTGGGCTCAGAGGCAGTGGGCAAAAAAGCAGGAATCTTTATCCTAATACATAAACGCCTCGTAAACACATTTGTATCATCAAGCACAGACACCCATGGCCGCATAGTCACAGTGCACCTCAAACAGGGACACAGAGACCTAAACATCTCCTGCGTATATGCACCCAACAACCCAGACTCCCAGTTCTTCACAGATCTCTCCACCCACCTACTCCAACACCCCCATATACCACACATAGTGGGAGGTGATTTTAACTCCCTTATGTACCCCCTGGTATACAAATCACGTCCAAAACCTCACCACGCAACTAAAGATACCAGGAAAATCCAGACCCCCACCCCAATCTCAGATACAATGACATCCCTGCACCTTACTGATGTCTGGAGGCTCCAGCATCCATCCGATAGGGAGTATACATTCTATTCACCCACTCACATGACACTATCGAGGATCGATTACCTCTTCGCCACTGACGACCTGCTACCTGAAATATCTGACACGGATATTCATGAGATGGCCATTTCGGACCATACCCCTATCTCACTGACATTAAAGGATCAGGACTCCCACTCTAACGTTCGCTCATGGAGATTTCCGTCCTTCCTTGCGAACAACACCGATTTCCATGCATACATCACTAAAGCCTGGGAAGACTACTCACTTACAAACTCTGACCATCACGCGAACCCCAACCTCTTTTGGGAGGCAGGTAAAGCATTTCTCAGGGGTAAAATAATATCCTATTCCTCCTTCTATAAGAAAAGGACACTTACCGAATATCGGGAAGCCAGTTCCCGTCTCCAATTGGCACAGTGCGCTTTAGCTTCCTCAAACACGCAGACAAACAGGGAGTGCTGGCAAGCAGCCAAACTCCTCTTTGACCATTGGGCGGACAGACTGGAACTTACCAAAAGAGCCTCAATGGAGGCAACATATTATGGATTTGGCAACAAATCGGGCAAACTCCTATCCAGACTATATCACCTCCCTCAGAGACAAACAGGGCAATATCAAATCTACTCCCAAGGACGTCACCCAAATTATGCTAGATTTTTATTCCACACTATACGCCCCAGACACCATTGACTCTAACGCAGCCAAAAAATTCTTAGACTCTCTTGACCTCCCCCATATATCCCCCCAACAACTACAATTCTTGAACTCCCCAATCACAGACCAAGAATTATACACGGCCATCCAAAACACTTCACCCAACAAAGCTCCTGGCCCAGATGGCCTCACTGGCGAGTTTTATAAACCACTCAGGGAGGCTCTCTCCCCCGCCCTACTTACGGTCTTCAATGGCATCTGGTCCGGGGCACATACATGCCCACCAGTAATCAAGCCATCATCAAATTACTGAGCAAAAAAGGAAAATACCCACTAGAGCCAGGCTTGTACAGACCCATCTCGCTATTAAACTTAGATGCCAAATTCCTTTCAAAGATCATAGCCACCAGGTTAGCTGACATCATCCCAACTCTCATACATCCTGCACAATCAGGCTTTGTAAAAGGCAGAACAGCCACTTTAAATATTAGGAAGGTCCTGACTATACTGGAACATGCGAAAAACCACCCCAGAGAACAGATAGCAATCCTCACATTAGACGCAGAGAAGGCATTTGACAATGTCAGCTTCGAATGGCTTCTCTACGTTCTAGACTCGTTCAGATTCCAAGGTCCCTTTTTACACCTGATACGCCAAATGTATGCCTCCCCCACTGCCTCAATAGTAACCTCTGGCATCCAAAGCCCGGAATTCCGCCTATTCAAAGGGACGAGACAGGGGTGCCCACTATCACCCTTGTTGTTCAACTTGGCTATAGAGCCGCTATCTAGGTTTCTCCTCTCCTCGGCACCCATACATGGCGTGCATGTCGGCGGGCTGGAACTGAGAACGGCACTTTTCGCAGACGATGTCCTTATCTTTACAGTCAATCCGGCTGCCGACGTACACGCCATCAAACAAATTTTTGATACCTTCCGATCCTATTCGGGTCTCCGCATCAATTACCCCAAGAGCGAAATCCTCCCTCTAGGAAACACCAAACACCCCGCGTGGATCAAGGACTCTCCCTTCTCCCTAGCAAAATCCCATATCACCTACCTGGGGATTAATATTGGTAAAACCCCCTCCTCCCTCTATTCCCTCAACTACCCCCCATTATTACACAAAATCTCTCAAGAACTAGTCAGATGGATGGACCTCCCCCTTTCCCTCTTGAGGAGATGCCACCTCTATAAGATGGTCTGCTTTGCCAAACTCTTATATCCCATGCAGACAATCCCTCTGCTACTAAAACACAAAGACATTCGGTGTCTGAATAAATCTCTTAACAAATTTCTATGGAAAAATAGAAGACCGCGCATTGCTCTGGCAAAGCTACACTCCCCAAGAGGAGAAAGGAGGGGCAAACCTACCTAACATTAGGCTGTATAACCTATCTTGTCTCCTCAGAACAGGCATTGATTGGATAACACAATCCTCTCGGTACTCAAACTTCCATATGGAGTCAAACATGGTGGCCCCATACTCTCTGACCGCCATGCTACACATGAAATGGAAAACGTTACCACCGCATCTCAGACAAAATGCTATCCTGAGAGACACGATCATAGCATGGAGGGAATCACGTAAATACCAGAAATTACCCCTCTTTATCTCACAACATCTCCCGATTAGAGGTAACCCTGACTTCCCGGCAGCTAAGGACAGTTTGCCTTTTCGCACTTGGGAGACCCGGGGGCTATCCAACTTCGCCTCCCTGTTTGTCCCTTCAACTGGCCTGCCGATACCCTTCTCAGACCTGTCACAAGCCTACCACTTACCGGCTTTCCACGCGTTCCACCATGCTCAATGTACCAGCTACATACAATCGACATATGGAAATAACCCCAAAATTTCCAAACCTCGTTTATAGACAAACTGATGGCAGACGAGAAGGTATCCACATCCGCTATCTATAACTCACTATTGAACATAACCACCACCTCCACCATATCTATTGTGGCATCCAAATGGTCCAAAGGTCTCCCCATTGAGGGCCTGGAGGAAAAAATAGCCGCAGGCTATAACTCAGTCTTACGTTGCACTACAAGCGAAACATGGAAAGAAGCCCAGCTGAAACTACTTCACAGGGCTTATATTCCTTACCTAATGGACAAGAACAACATGGCAGCCTCTCTATGCCCACTTTGCTCTGTCAAGAAACCTACTTTTTTCCATAGATTCTGGCTCTGCCCACGCATAGCATCCTTTTGGGACCAAATCATCCTCTATATATCTACGATAACCGGCATACGTCTCCACAAAGACCCGATAACCTTACTCCTCGGCTACTGGGACTATTCCAACTACAAGACTCCCCACTCCTCTGCCAGCCCTCCCTCCGTGCCATGGATACATGCAGTCCTATTAACTGCACGCAAGGCTATCCTCAAAAACTGGACACGCTCCATGGGTCCATCCCTAACACAGGTCAAAAAAGACCTCACTTGGCTACTATACATGGATAAAATTTCCTCGAACCCTTCATCAACATCTGCAAGTACAAGATTCCACAAGAAATGGGGGTTATACATGCAACAGACTCTCCCTAAAAATGAACAGGATCACCTTCAACAGCCTACCCACTTATACCATGATGGACTCAAACAAATCCTTTCCCAAGCTGATTGACTCTCTGCACTCTGAGTCTCGGAACCTCCCCTGGATCTATAGCCCTCTAAACAACATCGCCATCAGTATCGGACCTCAGCCAGGGTCTTATAAGCTGCTGACTAGAGTTGAGCGAACACCTGGAAGTTCGGGTTCTGCTGGTCCGTCCGAACTTCGGGACAAAGTCCGGGTCCGGGTCCGGACGGAACCCGAACGATCGCACGGACAACGAACCCCATTGAAATCAATGGGGACCCGAACTTTTAGGCACAAAAATGGCTGTAGGAAAGTCCTGGAAAGCCCCAGAGGGCTGCAAAAGGAAGTAAAATGGGGGTAAGGGTAGGGCAAGTGCCCTACAAAAAAATGGGGACAGGGAAATAACTTTAAATATTTTTAAAAAAATAAAAACTTAAAAAATGCAAAAATGGAGGTGAATGTGGATCATCTTCAAACTGTGTCTGAAAAGTATTAATTAACGGTAGAAGCCATATAACTGTTCTAAAATCATCTTCAAACTAGGGCAAGTGCCCTACAAAAAATGGGGAGAGGGAAAATAAA